>JAWPHD010002587.1:5000-249733 GCA_037043455.1 Cyrtodaria siliqua | reverse complement strand
TGGCATTGACGTACGGTTTTCATGCTTATTTCGTCATGTCTTTTTATTTATATGTTGTCAGCAGTGGTAAGAGTGGTTAATACATTATCAACTTTTTGAAAAGCATACATGTATAGAAGGTACGTGTCAATATCAGTTTGTATTACAATGATATTCCATTATCGCTTCAGAACCCCGGGATAGTAGAGTAGAGTTTAATAACGTTGATTCGGATCGCCTACGCTAAACGTTTATAAATACAAAAAAAAGATTACTGTTTGAGAGATGGGTGTCGGGTTTTATAATAAATTTAAATAAATTTATTTATAATAAAGGAGGAATTAGTTTTGCAATTCAAGGATTTTACAACGTTTAATGTAAGATATAGTTAAATTGATCAAACATGCCACCGTTACAGTTAGTTAATTCAAACGTTAAACGTTAAACGGTATTTGATACAATTTTGATGACGTTTATTTTACGACATTTAGTGGCTTGACTATTGCTTTTTGACGACAAACACGACTGAAAACTGGAACAAATAGTTCCATTAGATAAATAGTATAAAAAGCGAGTGCTAGATTTTTTTGTAAAGGTGTCCAAGGCATGGCATGACAATAGTTAAAACGGATAAAGAAATTTTGAGCATGGGTGTTTCCGACGACAATGAGAAAGTAAAGTGAACATGACTTTGGATAATTACCATCACGTTCAGTCTCTATTTCTAAATAGTCCATATTGGAAATATGTGACTTAATATAAACTATCCTTTCCTGCTGCTCGTATCTGGATGATATATTGAATACTAACAACCCTTTCTTTTCTACTGTGGTTGATAATATATAACCTAAACAATTTGAACTGAACAAAGCTAATATTTCTGATACTAACGCTTCTTTTCTCGATTTATATCTCTATTGCAAATGGGGAAATAATTAGCAAAATATATGACAAGAGAGATGATTTAAATTTTGATATTTTTAATTATCCCCTTTTCATGGGGGTGTTCCCCGAGCAACTATTTATGGGTCTATGTGTCTCAACTTATTCGTTTTTCTAGAGCTTGTACTCGAGTTGAGGATTTTAATATTCGTAATCTTTGTATAAATAAAAAGCTACTCCATCAGAGCTACCGTTACCATAAACTTCGTACAACCTGTGCACAATTTTATTATCGTAATCCTAATCTTCTTTCCAAATATAAAAATGTTTTACGAACTTTTCTGCGACAAGGACTATCACAACCTGATTTCTATGGTGACGTGATTTACAAACTTCGCAAGATCCTTGGTCATGCTCACTTTCATACTATCTTTGTTAAACTTGTTAACAGGTTTATCAAAAAAAGTTATGACCCTATCATTTTGAAACGCACTGCATGCTTGGTGGTGGACCCATTTACAGTCCGCCACTATGCTTTCCTCTTTAATTATGCGATGACCGGACAGGCTGTGGACCCTATGAAGACTTCTACCGAAAGCCCAAAAGGACGGTGACATTTGATGTTTGTCTGCAATCTTGTATTGTCGTGCCCTCAATTGTGTTCTCTTGTTGCTCTGGCTTCTGTCAAGTTACTGAGTACCTTCTTTGTGGCTTTTGATGGTTTAATACATTTTGATGTTTTTTTTACATTTATATATACACGAACATCTTTGTATTTTACTTATATTGCCTATTAATGCTGTGCCTTATTGGTTAGAGAATAGTTCATGTAGGGATTTCTTTATTTGCACTGTCCCGTTTTATTGGGATGACATTAGACCCCCAGCGGCCTTTTTGACACTGACCGATCTAAGGCGGTAGCCCTAGTGTCAACTCTTTTGTGATTGTGATGTCTTATTTGGCCTTTTATTCATCTTTAAAGTTGTTCTTTGTTTCTGTATGTGTTTTGTGGTTGATTGTCGTCCTTGAATGCTACTTTTCCTGTTCGATTGTTATATCTACTTTCTAGGCTATTGTTTTTGTTGTATTTATAAATGCAAGAGCATACTGTGTTTTACTTTTATTGCCTATTAATGCTGCCTTGTTGGTTAGAGAATATATCATGGCGGGGATTTCTTTATTTACTGTCCCGTTTTATTTGGATGACAGTAAGGTAAGTGTGAGGTTTGGTGCACCCTAGAACCTGGTTTATCCACCCCCTCCTCCAAACCCCACTTGGCCTTTTTTTGCCTCTGACCTTTTCAATGCGGTAGCCCTATTGTCAACCCTTTTGTGTTTGTTACATCATATTTATGATGCCTTTATTCTTTGTTAACATTGCCATTCATGTTTGTCCTTTTGCGTGTTTTGGGGTTTACTGTGTTCTGTGAAAGCTGTATTTCCTGTTCGACTTTTATACTTATTTTTAGATAGTGACGGGTAAACTATTTCTTGTGAAAATCGTAGTAGTTGTGACCACTGCATTTTAAAACGAAATATTGTTGATGTTTTGTTTTTCTACGGCTTGTACTGCAATTATCGCATAACAGTAAGCATAGAAATTTCCCTACTACCAAACCGGTAGGCAAATAATCTCGAAGATCAAGTAGTATAAGAAAGCGTTCCCCTTATGCTATGTAATATCTCGTGGTTTAATGCATAACTATATACTCCCCGTTACAGATACTACAAAGACTTACTTCAAGAATGGGGCATGTCCGATGTATCTGGCGTAATAGTCATTAAGGAGGTCCAAGACTTCTGTGATGTTCTAGAAAAAGTTGCCACGGAGTATGACCCTATATATATGCTCGTCGCTTCAACAGCAGGCTCGCGGCTGTTCCCTTGGTTGGGGGAGCAAATCAACGTTGAAACATCGGTATGTTTTCTATATGTATCATAATTTACAAAAATATACTTTATAAACGTTATAATCGGCCAACGTAAATTTTAACACGTTCAACTCTAACCAGGTTCGATTATTTGTTGCAACATCTTAAAGTTATATCTTCTAGTTTTGGAACCAACAACATACGTATGCTGTCTCCGTTACTATCGATGATGTATTAATTTTATATAATCGTCGCCATGATATATTCTCTAACCAACAAGGCAGCATTAATAGGCAATAAAAGTAAAACACAGTATGCTCTTGCATATATAAATACAACAAAAACAATAGCCTAGAAAGTAGATATAACAATCGAACAGGAAAAGTAGCATTCAAGGACGACAATCAACCACAAAACACATTAGATATACAAAATATGTTACGTATGCCAATGTATTAAAGTGTATATATATATATCAGTTCTGGAGCCCAAACTGCCAGTCAGAATGACGTATCCTCGATACGCGTAGTAGGCAGTTGTTTGAAAGTATTCGTTATTAATTAACCGGTGTTACAACTGAAAGCTTAAATATCCGTGCTCACTATTGAGTGTGGTACTAAAAACGAAATTGAAAGAAGATATAGAAATCGAACAGGAAATGTTGCATTTAGGACAATAGTCAAATAAAAAACCACATCGAAACAAACACCGACATCACAAACATAAAAGGTTTGATAATATTGCTACCGCCTTTGAAAGGTCATTGGCATCAAAAAGCCGCAGGTTAGTTTAAAGGGAATGTAGCGCCACAGCCAAACCATCTTTATTATTGAGAGTTCTGAAATACTTGAATAAGGGTGAAAGAATTATCAAAATCGGATGATAAAGAAGATATGATCATTTGAAGTTTCTGCTAAAACGGATATGGAAGCGGCCATTTTGAGAGCTATGACATCACGGTTCTAAATGACCATACATGGAATATTTATAAATATGAAAATTTACTGATTTATAGGGAAAAAATGACAGCAACTGTATGAAAATTATGTAATACTTAATGGCAATAATGATTTATATCACCAGTAAAAAAAATCATTCATTTGCAGAGATTTTCTTCGTTTTAAATGATATTTATCAATATTCCATATATGGTAATATGGAACTATGACGTCATAGTTCTAAAAATGGCGGCTCCCATATTTGTTTTAGATCAACCTTTAAATGGTCATATCTTTTTTGTTTATCATCCGATTTTGATAATTCTTTCACCTTTTTCCAAGTTTTTCAGAACTCTCAGTAATAGAGTTTGTTTGGCTGTGGCGCTACATACCCTTTAAGCCAGGTTTAAGTGTGCGCCATCCTCTATTTTTTATGTTTTTTATTTTAACTTTTTAACAAATTTAATTTAACTTTTATGAAAGTGATCATGACCAAGGATCTTACAAAGTTAGCAAAGCTCGTCATCATAGACGTGGTTGTGATTAGCTTCTTAATACACGGGTTAGAATATTAAAATCCCCAAATCGACAACAAGCTCTATAAGACGAATCAGTTGAGATACATATAACCCTAAACGATGTTGCTCTGGGAACCTCCCCTTCAAAGAAGGGAAAATTACGATATTGAACTTCAAATCATCATGTCATAAACTTTGCCATTTTATTTATCCACTTTTACCTGAGACGCAATCCGAGAAAAGAAGCGACAGTATATTCGTTTTTCTTAGTTTGAAGTTATTTTGGGTATATGCATGTGCTGTAATGGTATATATTATTTACCCTGGTAGAAGCTAAAAGGTTGTCAATGTATAATATATCATCCAGATGGTGTTATTAAAGGCTTTGATCACATATGCTCGAGTATCTAGTGAAAGACTCAGCATAAAATCTCTTTCATTGCAATGCAAAAACAAATATGCGACAACGAGATGTAAAGTTAGTACACATAGACATACCAGTAATTTTTAAACAATATTTCCATACCGGGCAAATATCATCTAATATGAATATAAATGATTCACAACTTCTTGGCAAGACGTGTAATTGTCTAAACTGTCTATAGTGAAACACGCTTTATTAGTGTTACAGGTAAAATAGTTCTCTAGAAAAGGCTTTTAAATAAGAACAGTAAGCTTGTTTAATGAGGTTGTGCTGCAGATTTATAAAGTTTAGAAAAGTCATAAGTACTTAAAGTTGAACCTTGACCACTCAGTTTGTTGTGCGCATTGTATAGTTAATTTGCTCCTTGTTTGTGATACAGTGTGGATCTACGGTGCCATTGCGGTGGGGTGCTGTGCTATCTATAGACTATTTTTTCTCATTTTGACTTTTATTTAAAATATTAGCAACATCACCAGAATTTATTATCTTTTTGTTACGATATCACTTTTATTACAGGAACATCTCGGCGTGTATTCGCGATGGTGCAAGTATAACTTCAATCAAAACGTATAGGTCATTTGAAAATGGAAGAAATATTCAACAAAGGCCCTATTGAAGAGGAAAAGGCGCTTCAAGTGTATACCGATTGTATGAAAGCAGAAGCCGCGTTCTTCGACTCAGTAAAGAAGCCTGAGTAGTAATACTACTGTAAAGGAGACAGAGAAATGACACTAATGTGGGAACCATCTAAACATTGAAAAAGCCACTTTACTTAGTCTACCTTATCTAATGAATTCATGTTCTCTCCTGTGATAATATTTAGGCTTAACATTTGTTTAAATAACAATGTCGAACAACGTGTTGTCAATTTGGTATCAATTTTGTATACTGATTGTTTTAACGCTGTCCGTTATTTACAGATTTATAGATGGACTATGTCTGAAGAAATATTGTGTTGTGTGTATCGTTTCGTTTCAATCATGAGCGATAATATATGTTTACCCTATCTTAAAATATAAACAGTCAGTGATTAGGTACAATACTAGCCTGGTCATATGCTAAGAATAAATTATATATGTTAATGCTCTATGTCCAGTCCACTTTATTGATTCGACTTCCTGGATAGTAGATCTGAATCCTGAAAAATAGACTAGCCATGTTATTATATAAACAAAGCAGTGATTATTATTATATTATTAATTATCAGACGAGTAGCTAGTCTTGTCGTACACTTTATGTTTTTGTTCTCTTGTTGCTCTGGCTTCTGTCAAGTCAGTGAGTACTGCTTTGCGGCTTTCTAGGCTTTTGTTTTTGGCGGGGATATCTTTATTTACACTGTCCCGTTTTATTGGGATAGCAATGGGGTAAAAGTGAGGTTTTGTGTACCTTAGAACCTGGTTTAAACCCCCGGCGGCTCTTCTTGCCACTGACCGTTCCAAGGCGGTAGCCCTGTTGTCAACCCTTTTATGTTTTTTATGACTTGTCTTGCCTTTTAGTTATCTTTAAAATTGTTGTTTGTTTCTTTGCTTGCTTTTAGTTAATTGTGGTCCTTGAATGCTGCATTTCCTGTTCGACTTTTATATCTACTTGAACAATACCTAGCTTAGAAATTGAATATCAGTATGACGCGTTGACATCTTTATGTAGCAGTTATTCATTACACATGAATACGTACATGTCAATACATTTATTAAAACTGTTTAACATGTCACGTCAGATGTTTTCACAAAATATGTATTTACCTGTGCCATTTGTATAATGATTAGTATCATATTTAACTAGCAATCCATTAAAAAAAAGGCCAAACCAAATCATAAATTAATAAACTGTTGGATTGAGATTCGTAAAACATCGAGTTCTACATGCGATTATGTTGTACACGAGTTATATTGGAAAACGTGTAAACACATTAAAATAATAGGTCAACTAGACAGTGGCAATACCGGATATATACTCTGTAAAAAAAGTTTTGGACCATGGCAGTGTTCGAACCCGTACAATGATCGCTGAACCTTGATATTCGACCATAACCCTTATTATCTCAGTTGATAATTCACAACAGATCAACAATCAACAATAATTATCGTTTACAATGAAAGTTTGCGAAAAAATAATAATCTTTTTATTGGTTACTCGAATGTGTCCGTAATTGTTACTTTTAATGGACTTTGCAACATTTTTTACAGACCCTTTGTGTGTTCGTGATATTTTTTTAAAATCAAATCTTGTTTGGATTTTAATGTTTCTGACCAAATTAACCGGGTAGGGTAGACTTTAGTTACTAAATAAAGATACTTAAATTCTGTCCACTAGTTTGATTTTTATATGACTTTATATACCCTGATCCAAAACTTTTTTTACCGAGTATAGATACGTCCTTCGTTGTGCTACAGTGTATTGTAAAATCTAGCATTATTTTGGTACTATACGTGTCAAGCCTTTTGCTCATACGTTTATCCTGTACCAGGAATGCTCAGGTTGTGTATGCTTTCCTTCACTTCTATACAGAAAATGGTGTCTCGTGTAACAATTGGCCCATAACAAGTGATATAATTTATCGCTGTGACCAGATGTACATTATATGACGAATCAGGCGTGTTAGTATAAATCGATAACATGAAGGTTGTGATCTATTTGACATTTAACATAACGAAGTCATAGTTCAAGAGTCATGTAAAGTCGAACAGAACGTGAAACATTCGCATAATGTATATAATTAACAATTACACAGAAATCTATATATTAATCAAAGTACTAAATGTACGGAAAGGCATGTGAAAATAATATTTCAAAAATGGTGAGTATGTTTTCCTAAAATTATGTTGTTGTGTTTTTTTTGTTGGTTTTGTCAACAACAATAAAATTGGAAAAATTACTGCTCCTCGAAGTGGATACTATTTTTGAAGTTGTATCAGTAACGATAAAATCTACACTAAAAGTAAAATGTACACAAAGTTCAAAGGTATGTCTGCCCTCTTTTGTTAAGCCTATGGGGGCTTCATCTTTTGTATAAGCCTATTGGGGATTCCTTAAGGGTATCAGGCTTATGGGTCATGCCCTCTTTTGTGAAACATGTAAAGGGCTGCCATGATATATGTATGTGTTGCCGGAAGCCCGCTATTTGGAGCGGCGCCCAATATTTGCTAAACAATTTAATCAATGATAATATTTTCTTATGTGTTAGTCAAGTTGGTGCCTTCCTAATAATAAGATTGTAGCTATATTAAATTGTTTTCAACATTTGGTTTGAATGTCATATTCATAGTTTCGTATATTTGATTGCTAACTAGACATTTTCAAAATTGTGGCAAGCCTTTATAATTTCGTCTTTACTTTTCTGTGCATGCTTTTGAAATAAATGTTCAATCTTCGTATAAGCTGCTTACAAATAAATTTATATTCCCATTATCAGTTGTTTTGTCTCTATTTATTTAATAGTATATGTGTTTTAAACTGGACATTCGATACTATCAGAAACTGTTGAATGTCAATGGAACATTATCATAGGTTGTATGCACACTTCCTTTTTTTTAGATCATTCTATAGCATAATATGAGTGTATATTTTAGAGGATTTAGAAGTAGTTTCTTCCACCGACTTACAGTGCTACAGAGCTGTCCTTGATGATGTTGATAGTGTATTGCTTTTACTACATTTCGATGAGTGAAAGATTGGGATTTCTCAGTGGAAGAATATTCATAATCGCTAAATATATAATAACTAACTCCGAATACAAACATAACTAACTGTGATGCTGAGTCATGACGTCAATAAAGTGTTGTTGACGTAGACGTCATCCGCCAATAACGTTCAATAAAGCAAATAATTGCGGTTAAAATCACATAATAACGGATTTGAAAAGTAATAAACAGATTATTCAACTGCTGGATTCGATTATAGGGAAATCCTTCACTCAATGATAGACGTCATTTGTTTTTTCACTCACTCTCATCCGCTCGTTCTTGAAAAGAACCACACGTCTACCATCTCGTGAAGATTTCTCTATAGTCGATCCCAGCAGTTAAACAATCTCTATATTTCCACTTTGTACATACGAAATAATAACGCCGATTAATAATCTATCAGTAATTAAATACATCTTATTTAATTAATAGTATAGTGTCAATACAATTTCACATCGGTATGTGGATATCCCTTCAAATTTGACCCAGGAATAAAATTCATCGACGGACGTAAATTTGTAGTTAAACCCCACATGCGCCAAACAACATACTTGCAAAAAATAAACTTAAATGGCAGAAAAAACGCATTTATTAACTATTCTGTTAATATTTAAATTAGTTACTTGAATTTTATTTTAATTAACATTTAGATTTTCTCAACATTTTTGGCCATGTTCTTTCTTGTATATGCGCAAACGTGACAACTCGTTTAATTGTTGATCTTATAGTTTGTGCTACGTTTCTTAGTTAGCAAAAATAAGATACAAACTTGACAACTACTTGACAACTAATTTACTACTTGACAACTACTTTCCTACTTGACAACTACTTGACAACTACTTGACAAATACTTTACAAATACTTTACAAATACTTTACTACTTGACAACAGCTACTTTACAACTACTACTTGACAACTACTTGACAACAGCTTTACAACAACTTGACAACTACTACGTTACAACTACTTTACAACTACTCTACAAATGTAGACAGATTTCACGAAACAGTGAACAGTAAACATTGGTAAAGGCATAACAGCAATAACATATATGTATGTATACATGACACACGACAGTACTAATAGGAATCGACAATTCATAATTTTGTTAGTAAATGATAGCGGAGAAGAATAGTGTATAGGTCTATATCGTAAAAATGATTTCATCTAAATTAATTATATTGACTTTTTATAACTTGTTAAAATGCTTCACTTAATGATAGTCATTTGCTTTTTTGTATTTGGGATGGTAAGTGAGTGATTTTATGGTCTGAACATTTCAGACCGTAAAACCAACTATATACAGTCCCAGATTAAACATTTTAGCATGGTTATCCTAATTCTAAAACAAAATATATTTAAATACCAGAATATAAAGCAAAAACATACATACACACTTTTGTTTACAATGAAAACTCAAATTCCTGGGTGCCGGCATTCTGAAGTCGTCATCCAATGACGTCGTTTGTCACAATTTTATACTTCGTCACTTAGTTTTCAGATGATAAATTGGGCGTTGCACGGTCGGAAATTCGGGACGTTGGCCAATGGAGTAACACATTACATTATAGTTGCATTAGAATAACAGTTTTAATACGTATACTTGATGTACTTATATATTTTATACACGAACATTCAGCTGGCTGAAATATTGATAAACATAATTATGGGCAAGAACATGTAAACGAAAACGATTATGAAATAACAAAATAGTACACTCACGAACAATAACGCGAGAGCACGATCAAATATCAGCATGTGAAAACAAAGTAGTACAAATAAAAACAAATGGTTGTATTGGTATATAGAACATACACACATGTGTGTAGCATTATACGGAATACGCATACACGCTTGCACGCTGATGCCTACATCCAAAAGCACTCTCCGTAGCACGCACACATACACGAATGTTACAGTAAATTCATACAGTAAATTCATACTTTATTATTTAAATATATATACAGAAATTATTTTTTCTTCCTTTAAAATGATTTTAAAATGTATTGATTTTAATGTTATTTTCACTTATTTGCAACACTATAAGTTATGTGTATGTGTGTTAAGTAAAAATATTGGATATTTATGTGGTAATTATGTTTTTTCGTAAGGAATGACGGACATACTAAAACTAAATGAAACTTATCCCTGAGATCATATCAACAGATGCATTTTATCTTAGCTATTGGGGTATTCCGCCATCTTCCGAACTCTATGCATAAATAGTAATTGCTTGTAATTTATTGTTAAACATGCTGTAAGCTTCTTACAGTGGTAAACAGTTAATGCATTAATATAAAAACTTTGTTCAAACTTTTCTTTTCAAATATTTATAAATGTAGATGGTATACGTTTGTAGTTTGGAGTACCAATTTTGTATAAAAATGATCTTTAAGTGTTTGGCTGAATGACTTAACAAACCACTTTCTATTTACATAGGTTTGCTTGAGTGTACCAAATTCAAATGTATGTTATTGTTTTTAAACACTGCTTCCCTTAATTACCGATAGTGTCCAAGGGAGGTAATTCATTTGTTTAAAAATGGCTCTATTATATAAGAGTTGTTTTCCTTTCATTGCCGATACCTTTTATAAGTATTCGTTACTTCCCTTCACTGAGAACATTGGCAAAGGAAAATAAATTATACATTTCAAATTACTTATTATTTGAATGTTATTTGTTTACAGCATTATTTTCCTTCCATTGCCGATACTTCTTCCGGTGTCATATACTGCTTCAACACATCCAGGGAATATTCCCATAATTGCTCTTGATTTTCCGCATTTCTGAAAAAAAAAATAAAATACCTTAGATATACAATCTATGTTTCCTACGATAAGTAAATGATAAACTGGAGTAAAATATAGACCTCGATTTAATGACGCTGCAATGGTTCTTGGTATTTTGGGATACATCATTCCTAAACAAAGTATGTTAAAACTTAAAAGTGTTTCTTGACACTCTTAGGCGAAAAACTGAAGTAAACAGGAATATTAAAGGAGTTAAAGGAATAAGGCTTTAATTGTTCTATAAAACTACGATATGACACGAACAAATGCACTATAAAGCCATCTTTACATGTTCTTCATAATAAAACATCCCTATTACCATATGTGAATTTACAAGGTCACTTTTCGAAAAGAGTCTGATAATTTTTATTAAGCTTCGTGCAAGTCGTCGTTTCGTGGGCTTCTATTGCGTGCGTATACGCGTTTATTTATCCTCGCTGTATTGCACTAAGCATTTTAGCGAGCAGACCTAGGTTTTAAGTCTCATCCGAAGGACTGGTAAGGTAGGAAATACTTTTGAAATATTTCGATAATTAACCCAAATTCGGTCCTGGCTGGGATTGAACGCGCGATCCCTGGGTTACTAAGCCGCAATGCTAACCATTACACCACGGCGCTACCTTATGGGCTTCTATTGATGTCTATGTGTGAATAAATACTGAAAACGGATGAAGTCATTCCCAGTAAAAACAAACGACTAAAACGCAGTATGAACTAACGTACATATAACAAACGACTAATACGCAGTATGAACTAACATACATATAACAAACGACTAATACGCAGTATGCACTTACGTATATATAACAAACGACTAATACGCAGTATGCACTTACGTATATATAACAAACGACTAACGTACATATAACAAACGACTAAAACGCAGTATGAACTAACGTACATATAACAAACGACTAATACGCAATATGCACTTACGTATATATAGCAAACGACTAATACGCAGTATGAACTAACTTACATATAACAAACGACTAAAACGCAGTATGAACTAACGTACATATAACAAACGACTAATACGCAGTATGCACTTACGTATATATAACAAACGACTAATACGCAGTATGCACTCACGTATATATAACAAACGACTAAAACGCAGTATGCACTTACGTATATATAACAAACGACAAATACGCAGTATGCACTTACGTATATATAACAAACGACTAATACGCAGTATGCACTTACGTATATATAACAAACGACTAATACGCAGTATGCACTTACGTATATATAACAAACAACTAATACGCAGTATGCACTTACGTATATATAACAAACGACTAAAACGCAGTATGCACTTACGTACATATAACAAACGACTAATACGCAGTATGAACTAACGTACATATAACAAACGACTAAAACGCAGTATGAACTAACGTACATTTAACAAACGACTAATACACAGTATGAACTAACGTATATATAACAAACGACTAAAACGCAGTATGAACTAACGTACTAATATGCAGTATGAACTAACGTACATCTAACAAACGACTAAAACGCAGTATGCACTTACGTATATATAACAAACGACTAATACGCAGTATGAACTTACGTACATATAACAAACGACTAATACGCAGTATGAACTTACGTACATATAACAAAGACTAATACGCAGTATGCACTTACGTACATATAACAAAGACTAATACGCAGTATAAACTAACGTACATATAACAAAGACTAATATGCAGTATGAACTAACGTACATATAACAAACGACTAATACGCAGTATGCACTTACGTACATATAACAAACGACTAATACGCAGTATGCACTTACATGCATATAACAAAAGACTAATACGCAGTATGCGCTTACGTCCATATAACAAACGACTAATACGCAGTATGCACTTACGTATATATAACAAACGACAAATACGCAGTATGAACTTACGTACATATAACAAAGACTAATATGCAGTATGCACTTACGTACATATAACAAACGACTAACATGCTGTATGCACTAACGTACATAGAACAAAAGACTAACACGCTGTATGCACTTACGTCCATATAACAAACGACAAATACGCAGTAAGCACTAACGTACATATAACAAATGACTAATACGTAGTATGCACTTACGTACATATAAAAAACGACTAATACGCAGTATGCATTTACGTACATATAACAAACGACTAATACGCAGTATGCACTTATACATATTGCACCGTCAGCAAATGACATCTTAATGTAAAACACATATTTACCTTGCAGTTGCACTCGGTGTCAGACTCTTAAAATCGCTGAAATACACGCCTGTTACGCCTTTCATTTTTGGACTCACTGCTAAATCAATACTACATTTGGCAGCCCCATATGCATCCTGCCCTAAAAGAACAAAGCAAATGTATCAGCATAATTGTCTAAGCCCGAATATAATAAAACAATATACTGCCTAAACTAGTAAATAGACTCATAAGCATCCAATCAAAATGTGTGTAGCATGGTAAGCAGTGTGCTTATTAGATGATTTTTAATTTCAATAGCGAATCAAGCATAAAGTTTGGTTTTAATTATGGTCACAGGCTAGGCGTACTAGAAAATATATACACATATGGGCGTTTTTTCCCAAAACACCAAGTCTTTATCAATTATTGAGTTGACTGTGTTCTGTGAAAGCTACATTTCCTGTTCGACTTTTATACCTACTTTTATCAATTATTCTTTTGCTGCAATACAATAATCGAAATGAAGTTAAAAGAATAGCAAATACGTAGATGTTCATGCTTATGTTGACGACCAAACGCAGTATAATTTGTTTTATTAAACAATGTATACATCCTAATTAAAAATAAACTGCAACAGATGTAATTTTCAAAAGTAGATGCATTACCTAAATTAGTAATGTAACGCCTATTTGAGATGATTCAAAGCCGCCTTATTTAGAAACAATATTATAAGTTACACAGTGTGTTAATGACCTAATTTTGGGATATTTGGTGTCAAAAAATGTCTTTATTTGGTGAGAGCGAACACCAATACGTAACTCTGGTTGAGGAAATGCACTGTCACTGGAAAATAATTTTTAGGTTAGATGAAATAATAGTGCCAGCCCTCGGAAAAACAATATAAACAGAGCTATTGTTTCATTTTTTTCTTTCCAATAGTATTAATGAGACACTATTTATATGTTATCGACTTTATCAAAGAATAATACTAAAAATACATTTAAATAGTTTTAAATCCTGTCAACTTACCGCAACAGCTTATACAGCAAATTAAACATTTCAGGTAACATTTTGTAACGTCACTACCGAAACTTGTTTTTACAGCCCCTGGGTGGATACTGTTAATTGTAATGTTGCTGTCTTTGAGACGTTTACACATACTGTACATCTGCATAATCTGAAGAGACAAATTGACGTTCCTCTATAATTCATGAAGATTTATACAGAAATAGTGTATTTTTCCTTCGTAAACAGGCGGCTTCTCCTAGCAAAAAAAACTACTATTGTACATTCTTCCGCTTGTCAAGCAAGTATTCCCCTATATTTTAAGTTAAAAAAGTCCTTTATTGAACTATACATTGAGTTAAAACAAGGTAAATAAATTATATTCTTTATTGCTCGTTTCACTACTTTAGATAATGATTAATACATGAAAAAGTGCATACTTAAACCTCAAACGTGTAATTAACTTGTATTACTATTTAACATCTCGTATATTTCAAATTTCGCGCTGTATATTCTGTATTTAAAGCTCTGGGCTTTTTCTTCAATTTCCGAAAGAAATCCCTGATTGAAAAAAAATCGAGGTGTTATTTTGTACAAGTGTTTATGAATCTAGATTTTGGAATGTGTTATCAATCGAGAGCTAGCAAACAGAAGGTCACCGTTGATGAGAATTAGCAAACTGTCACCCGCTGTAGGGGAATGGTTGATAGAAAAAAACTTTTCAGTTGAATGAAAATTATGATGTAATTATATTCCTGTTTGACATTTTTTGCTAGTCTCAACCAATGAAGAATGTGACTGTTTAACGGTTCTACAGTCACAATTCATCCTTTCATAATAAGCAGCGTACAATACCTGATATAATTTTGACCTTCCGTAGTAGTTGAATGGAGCGTAATCGCTTTCCGGGCCTGAATAATTGATTGTTTTCATGTCGAACGTAGCCATTCCTTCAGCAACACTCGACATAAATAGAACTCTACAATCTGGACCCGAGTTTTTCATGATGGGAAGAAGTTTAGCCGTCAGGAGAAATTGACTGAGGTAATTGACTTGAAGTTGAAGCTCGAAACCGTCTTTGGTCTTGGCTAAATGGACGATAGAAACAAGACATTTCACCTTACAATTGCTTATGGTAATTTGAAAATATAAACCTACATTTCACCTTACTACTATGTATTGTAAATAAGAGTGAGGTAATTTACATGAAGTTGCATATTTTACACTGTCTACGGTCTTGGCTGAATGGAACATAGAAAAAACAAAATGTCATCTAAAGCCTTGCAGATATAATCCTATATTTTTAAGCTTACTGCAAACGAGAGAAATGTCGACACATGTTGTATTTAGCAAATAATTCCTCATATGTTTTTTTTAAATGGGTCCATGAAAAGCACTGTTTTTTGTCAATCTTTAGCGACTTAAACGTTCGTTGTTGTAGCATACAATGATATGCTCATGACGTCAATGTGCATTTTATGTTCTTTGAGTTATTGCACTGACAGTAGATGCAAGACGTCAGTATCTTCCAAAACACCTGACACGACGTGTTTGCTTACACTTCATATAAACCTACACTAAGCGTTTTACGACTCCATGGTTTAGTAATACTTACTCAAGGTCCTAAACCAGCACCAGCATTACAGAACAGGACATGTAACTGTCGTCCACTTTTCTTAAAGTTTTCTACAAATTGGACAACTGACTGATAGGATACACAATCCAGGGCTATGAACTCCAGTCTGAGCGTTTCGGCGTCCGTTAGACCCTGTGTTCCTTTGTCTTTCTCAGCCTTAAACTCGGCATTCATTTGTTTGATCACCTGCAGATATAAAGTACTATTTTTATTTCACACCCGCATAAATCTAACCAATATCCGTTTGGTTTTTAACCAAAGACAGACCTATATGTCCAAAATTGTACTCAAACAGCTGCTTAAATACAAAACATCTATATTGTTTTTATATTGTAAAAGTAGATGCATGATGCATAGCAGAGGAACAAAGCAGCAAACCCGTTATTATTGTGTAGGCTCATGAGAGGTAATTAACTAGGAAAACACCTTCCACACGCATACAGTGCCTTACAAACATGACATAGATGTTCGGACCCCTAATGGAGCACTTGCGGTGAATGGAGCTGTTAGAAATGTCGGATCTCAAATAGCTGTTTATGCACAATAACAACTGTTAAAACTGTAACAATCTGCGATCTACTGGAATCCTACCATTCTGCGTTTGTGCCCTATTGTTGTAAGTGTTGTAAGTGTTGTGTGATTCAATGCGTGGTTTTTGGTTGACTGTGTTCGTTGAATGCTACATTCCCTGTCCGAATTTATTTATTTCTATTTTACCTAAGCAGTTTTACTGAAAGTCCTATATCAACAGCTTAGACAAATTCTTACCTGTCTTGTCTTTTCTTCAGAGCGGCATGCCATTATCACCGTGGCCCCCAGCATTGCTGTCCATTTTGCTATCTCATAACCGAGCCCTGTGTGTACAAGAAATGGTATCCATTGAGGTATTTATAAATATCGCCGGTCATTTGTACGTTCAATACATTTATCCCTGACATCAGGATAACAGCTGGTAAAATAGGCCAAAAGATGCATGTTGTGAATTGGCCAAATACAAATCAGTTCACGTCAATATGGCGATTTCCAGTTATCATGGAGAACCAAAACTAGTGGCAAATTGTCTGCGTACGTGATTTTGTGTCGTCTGTTTAATTGTTCCATACTGGTTTCCCGCTATAACGTATCGGCATAAAGCATGGGGTTTTATAATGTTTGCTGTAGAATCTTGTCCTTCATGGTCCAGTGGCCCCAATACGCTGTCTCATTGTCACATACGTCACTCACCGTTACGGACGTTCGATTCCCACTCGCTCCACGCGTAGTTATTACTGCTCTACCAAATACATACATACCGTACAGTAGCCGATCAACTTTCCGACTCCGGCTCTCACCTCGCCCACCGCCCCCCACTCAACCCCCGTATGTTGTTTGAAAAAGTAAATGACATGTTGTGGTTGACCCCCGCCCCTCCCCAGGTTATTTTATAAAGATAATGGAGATATGTATTTCTTTATAAGAAACAGACTTCTTATCTTTCCCTTTTATTACAAGTCTCCCAGGTTTAATATTAAAGATAATTTAATTTTAATCCAGTATTTTTCTCTGGTTCATGAAGCTCTTATTTAACAAAACAAATAACATAAGTCTTTGTAAGGCTAGTGAACAGCCTCTTGATATATTAGTTAAATCATTTTGCTTACATATTTGTAATCTCTCTCTCTCTCTCTCTCTCTCTCTCTCTCTCTCTCTCTCTTTGAACTCCAGAAAAACACATCTTAATATACTACAAACATGGATTAACATAATAACATACACTATAAATATATACTTATTTTTCTAATATTCCCAACCGGTTTCAATGTCTATAGTCAGTGAAAATATATTGTATCAATCTAGCATTTATCATCCTGCTAACATACACTATAAATATATATTTATTTTTCTAATATTCCCAACCGGTTTCAATGTCTATAGTCAGTGAAAATATATTGTATCAATATAGCATCTCTCTCTCTCTCTCTCTCTCTCTCTCTCTCTATCTATCTATCTATCTATCTATCTATCTATCTATCTATCTATCCTTTCTCTCATTATTTCGTCCGTCCGTCCGTCCGTCGTTCTATCCCTTTCACTGTCAAACGTTAGCGGTCCTGCCTTTTAATTTTCAATATCCGCTTGTGAAATCGTTTTAGATTGCAATTAAAATTTGCAAAAATACTAAGATGCTTATACTTCTGATCTAATATATAGAAAGATACATCGTGAAATTAGCCTCGGCTCGGTCACCCGGCCCGCTTCTGATTTCTTCGTTACGCTATGCGGATCCAGAACTAGGGCCTGTAAGAAGGACGTTTGAAATCGCCCCAACGTTTTGGGCGATTTTGGCGAGATTTTTAGAGCTTCAACGAGACTTTCCAAAAACATATGTTTAAGTTAATTTAATAATACTTTCTTATTTTTAACTTATGAGAAGTAGCAAGTGACGTTAAACAGTTTAGCTGATGCATCAACAATTGACATTGTGCATTTATTTACAACATGACGTCACGCACATGTCGACTTTATGCGCGTGAAAAAAACGCGCGAATAAATTGTGCTTATCGCTAGTGGGCGCTTTAATTGGCCTTAAATCTGCCCAGACCGATATCTGCAAGTAAGACATATGCATATGATACGGTGTGGCTGGCCGAGACTAATCGTGAAATAACATAGGCATACAAAGAGATATAGATTCACTGCATATAACATAACAATAATTATCAAAAGAGAACAATCGGCTTACCTGAGGTTGCTCCAGTGACAATTATGATTCTCTCCTTTGGAATCTGAACCATCGGAAAAGATGCTCCACCACCCATTTTGTTTTTATATATTCTTTGTAATGGAACTGTAACACTTCCGACTTAAAACTAACTAATATATGGAATGGTTTCGTGCCTGTTTATACAGTACTCGACGTGCCTGAACTGGAGTATCTCGTTCAATTAGGTTAGAAGGTTGTCACACCGGGTTTAATATTACACTAGGTGTCTCATTCAGTCGATATCGGGTTGAAATCATTTGTTTTATATTGAGTCTGTGTTCTGAATTTTGTCCTAAAAATGACATGGGTTAAATATATACTTAAAGAAGACAAAACAAATCTGGAACATACTTATTGTTGTTAAATCCAAATGTAAGTTGAACTAGAAATGTGAATAAGTGAGTAAAGTGGTTTGTAAATAAGTAAGTAAAATAGAATATTAGATAAATTTTTTCCCATTAAACACTTCATTCCAAAATGAAAAATAAATAGGACAAACATATGTCAAGTAACTACGATAGCTATTTTGTTCTGTATATCTCGAGTACCGCAGTATTAGTTTGTTTCTTTAATGTTCTATATATTGACCCTTCATTTAAGATCTAAAAAAAGTACCTCTTTACAAACACAACTCCAAGTTGGTCCTTCGAGACAGGTTTCACTTCATTATAAGGCATATCACGACACTTTTGCTTGGTCCATGTTAGACTTTGGGTAGATCTGAGTCTAATCAGGGACTACGCCGCAAAATGAACAATAAATTACATTATCCAGATGAAATACATGTTCTATAAGTTGACACAGTGAGGGACTTCGATCACTAACTATAGTTTAACTATGGTCGTTGATCTGCGCACGTATAGTTATTAAGAGTACTGCGAACTTACTCTAGTTAAACTATAGATACACGCGGCATAGTGTAAAACCTGGAATGTGTTTACTTTATCACATAGATATATGTCAATCAAAAACTAGAATAACTACAGGAACATGACCAAATGTGTGATATATAGAGTATAGTCTCAGCGAGTTGGTTACCAACTTAATGAATGAATGAATGGATGAATGAATGAATGAATGGTGTTTTACGGCACTTCGACACATAAATAGGTCATATTGTGCGCAACTAAGTTGCAAGAACTTATTTCGCAATCGATTGCGCAAAAAACGATAAAAGATGAAGAAATGAAGTAGAAATTAAAATAATTAAAAATTAATGTAAATATATAAAGATAAAACTATTTACAAATAAGGGATGATATGGTAGTAAGATAAGTTATATATGTAAAACAACAAATGCCCGTCGACGGGAATATAAACAAGTAAATATATATAAGAACATATTCTAATGATTTATATAGTCTGATATCTTTCAGGAAATCTAAAACAAGACTAAAATCTACAGTATCAAATAACTCTTTCATAGTATTAACATTGTAGTATCTTTGCCGCATAGGATCAACTGAATACAGGCACATGAGAAAATGTGTAATATATCTAGTCTCAGCGAGTTGGTTACCAATTGAATACTGGCACATGAACACATATGCAGTATATAGAGTCTCATCTCAGCGAGTTGGTTACCAACTGAATACACGCACATGAACAAATATGTAATATATAGTGTACTCTCAGCGTGTTGGTTACTGAATACAGGCACATGAACAAATATGTAATATATAGAGTCTAGTCTCAGCGAGTTGGTTACCAATTGACTTTTATACAACACCGAGATGGAATAAGGCCATACCGAGTTTTTGTTCTATCTTTAGCTTTCACACTTCTTTCTCGAAACCCACCGACCAGGCAGGAAAAAACAAACGAATAGTAGAGAATGTGGTGGGGGCGGGGGACTGTATTTTTGATAATTCTTTGGAGGTGTTTCAACTGAAACCATATTCAAACAACAAAACAAGATATAATGATAATTTTGTTTATTCCAATTAGGAATTGATGTAGTTGATCAAGTTGTTCATTTCCCTAATCATTTTTATAACCTGTTTTGCTTTGTCGTTGACGCAGATGATTTTCATATGAATGTCAAAAATGTTTGTTTTTGTCCCAGACATTCGAAAACGTACTAGCCCAATGACGCTAAAAATAGAAAAAAAACTTGGTTAGGAACCAACGAGCTGAGACAGACTCTATCTTTTTTTGTAGTATGGTATACTTATTGACCTAACTTTTGTACTGAATTAAAAAATGTAATACTATGCATTCATCAAGGGCAATTTCACCGACCATACTACTGTAAAAGGACGAGGAAAAACTAGTACGCACAGCGGGGTTTGAACTCAGAACGATTGCATGTGAATCTGGCGCTCTACCGATATCACCATAAAAGCTAGCTCTGCGGCGAGACAGTAGTAACGCGCCTATAAACCTATATATTTACACACATCCCAACTGAGACAATACTACACTACAATGCTATGATAATGTGCACTGTCTTTGCTAGTTTGCGTATGTGTCTGCCATGCACATGAGTCAATGTTTGTGTGTGCACGCGCGCGTGTGTGCGTATGCGTGTGTGATAGTCTGCGTGTGCCAGTCTGTGTGTGTATGAGTGTGTGTGTGTGTGGTTAGAGGTTATAATATTATACCAATAGGTTAGAACATTTCAGCTAATAATAAATCATTTTATAGAGGATAACTCCCTTGTCCTGCTATATTACATTGTGTTCCCATGCTTTCCTGATACCCTTATATGGTAAAATAAGCATATTTCACACTTTTTCATTTTGTTCAAATTTTCTTCCATATTCATTCCATATTTGATCCTATATTCAGTACATGTGTCACAGACTAAAATATGGAATGGGAACTTTAGACTAGAATGGAATGGAATGCGATTGGAATCAAAAGCTCATTCCATTCCAATTCTATTCCATCCCAGGTTTTACACTATGCCGATACATGGTTCATTTAAACTATACGTTTTTTACCTTGACACCGGCAACGCAATTTCTCAGATAATTCGCTGTAAAATAGTTAATTGTTGTTGCAATAGTATATATGTATCGCGGAACTGACTACACACAAATAACACGTTTATAACTCAAGTCTAATATCTATAAATGCCGAAGATACAACAAAGTTAGTTTCTTTGCGAAAGTTTATTTTTGTCCGCCATGTTTGAACCAGAGCAACCATCCCCTTGCCGTGGGTTGAACTATAGTAGACTGATGACGTCATTCTGGTTAAACCCATTGCGTATTCGATAAACTACGGTTACTATGGTTCGTGATCGAAGTTACTCACTGATAAAGCTTACGGTTAAAGGGAATGAAGGCAATATTGCTTGTTTCTCTTAAAAACGTGTTTAAATTAGATTGTGAACATTTGGGAAATGTGTAACTTACTTTGAAACAAATAAGAGCAATTTGCTTATCAAGATCTGTTTTAATGCAGTTTTCATAATGGGAGACTGCATTCAATAGAATTTCAAAAATCGACTGCATATCACACCACACCTGTAAAAAAAATGGCATAGCGTATACTGATCTACGTTTTGTTATACTAGCAATATATATTTATTTTTGTCCAAATAATAAAGCCAACTTTAATTCAATTCTCAATCCATGACAATATAAATAAATTATATATTGATTAAAACATAAAATATCACATCAAATTGATCTCTTTAGAGTCTCTCAAATTTAATTTGCAGAAATATCATATCTAATCTTTTCCTCCAATAAGGATATTATAATAGCTGCATTAGCATATTGATATTAATAAATTATGTTAAAACTAGAAAATACCATTCTACACATTATATAAATATATTGCATACACAAATGCACATATAGAAAACAGCAATAAAGCAAGCAAACAACAACGATGCACGCACGCACGCACGCACGCAACCACACACAGTATGTATTCATGTATTCAGAAGCACCTAATTTATTACCATGAAATTAAACAGTATGTAGCTACTATTAGGCCATATAGTCCCGGGCCTACACATCAATTTGGAAAATGAAAAATATGAAAAGTCCAAAAATGCAATAAAAAATGAAGCCGAGTGGGGTTGAGGTGGTTAAAGGTTCAAAAACCAGTTTTGAAAACGAACGCCTCAATCAGGCATTACTATTATAGCTCAAGTCTGTCACATTTGCAAAGGTTAATTCTCAGATTTGTCAAAAAACATTTCTTAAAATACCATGAAGTTTTCTGTCAAATTTACACCAAAACGCACCATTGCATAGCTTCAGTTAAAAAAAATCCTCTTGACCCCGCTAGTTTGTCGGGCCTACACATGCATTTCAGATCAGCCACGCCCCTGTGTAAGTGATAATTGACTGCCTACGATTTGTAATGCTCCAGTACAGGTACACATAAATAGTCTACATACTCCAGTCAAGGTGAAGGTTTGCTGATAAATGTATACTACATTATTTGTTACCTGATATTGTAACATCACCTTACAATGGATATTGTCTCTTAATACAAGCCATGACATACACCTAATGTACAAACCTGACCCTGGATATTGTCCTTTAATAAAGACCCATATATAGTACGACTTGGGTAGAGAAACCTGACCCTGGATATTTTCCTTTAATAAAGGACCATGTATACGACTTATTTATAAACCTGACCCAGGATGTTGTCGCTTAATAAAAGGCCATACATATACCTAATGTACAAACCTGACCCTGACTATTTGTCCTTTAATACAGGCCCATACATATTACTTATGTAGAAACCTGACCCTGATTATTGACCCGTAATACAAACCCATACAAATACTTAATGTAAAAATCTGACCCTGGATATCGTCTCTTAAATTAATCCCATACATATTACTTGTGTACAACCCTGACCCTAGATATTGTCCTTCAATACAGACCCATAGATATATACCTTTTGTACAAACCTGACCCTGAATATTGTCCCTTAATACAAGCCCATACATATACCTTATGTACAAACCTGACTCTGGATACTGTCCCTTAATACAAGCCCATACATATATCTTTCCTTAATACAAGCCCATACATATATCTTATGTACAAACCTGACCCTGACTATTGCCCCGAATACAAGCTCATAAATATACCTTATGTACAAACCTGACCCTACATATTGTCCTTTTATACAAGCCCATACATATACATTATGTACAAACCTGACCCTGACTATTTTCCCGTAATACAAGCCCATGCATGAATCTGGTGTACAATCCTTGCCCTGGCTATTATCATTTATTACAATCCCATACATATACATAATGTAGACCCCGGACCTTGACTATTGTCACTTAATATAAGCCCACACATACATATACATTATGCACAAACCTTACCCTGACTATTATCCCTTAACACAAGCTCATACATATACCTTATGTCAAAATCTTACCTGGCTATTATCTCTTAATACAGATTAATGTCCCGTAATACAAACCCATACATGCATCTAATGTCGCAACATGACCCTGGATATTGTCCTTTAATAGAAGCCCATACATATACATCATGTACAAACCTGACCCTGACTATAGTCCCGTAATACAACCCCCATACATGCATCAAATGTCGCAACATGACCCTGTATATTGTCCATTAATAGAAGCCCATACATATACATCATGTACAAACCTGACCCTGACTATAGTCCCGTAATATAAGCCCATACATATACATCATGTACACACCTGACCCTGACTATAGTCCAGTAATACAAGCCCATACATATACATCATGTACAAACCTGACCCTGACTATAGTCCCGTAATACAAGCTCATACATATACATCATGTACAAACCTGACCCTGACTATAGTCCCGTAATAAAACCCCCATACATATACATCATGTACAAACCTGACCCTGACTATAGTCCCGTAATACAACCCCCATACATATACATAATGTACAAACCTGACCCTGACTATAGTCCCGTAATACAAGCCCATACATATACATGTACATCATGTACAAACCTAACCCTGACTATAGTCCCGTAATACAAGCCCATACAAGCCTACACATATATCTGATGTAAAACCCTGGCCATGAGCCGATGTAGAAACCCGGCCATGACTATATATTGTCCGAATCATACAAGCCCATACCTAATTTAGAAGTTGACCCGGACTTGTTTCCGGTAATACAGGCCTAATAGGCTATACATACCTAATGTAGAAACCGGACCTTGACTATTGTCTATTGTTTTGTCTTTGGAGTAACTTGTCATGATCAAGAACGGTCGATCAAGAACACGTATTGAGTACAATGTTGAGTCGTCTTCTTTCATGATACAATTCAATGAATCAGGTAAATCAATAGCGAACACCAGAAAGAGAAGACGACCCAGAACACAGCCCTGGGGCACCCCATATTTCTTCGACATGGACGATTGTACATGTGCATACATAATTGGTTTGTTTAGTTTCGTTTTCTTTTATATTGTTTAATTTGAATTTGAATTGAAAAAAAATGAATTAATATGATACATACCAGGGTGTCTTACGGTTTAAGCACTCGTTGATTTGAAGCTGTCCAACCTCCAAAGATACCGCACGCACTAAAATGGCATCAAGATGGTTCCAGTCTTTAACCTTGGGAATAATGAGTGTTTATATTGAATAATGAGTGTTTATATTGATATAAACAATAATTTGAGTTTGAGAATATTTGCTGTTCAACTACAGCCAAAAATAACAAAAAAACAAAAAACACACACAACAAAAATTATGATAAACGATCACATTTTGTTAAATCAATTTCACTGACTACGCATGCTTCTCCTGTACTATTTAGCCTTAGGTAATTTCCCATTGCTAATTATTTCAGTGCATATTGGATTGAAAATAGTTTAAATTACCTGTTAATTATATTTTACGATTGTATGTTATAAATAACATGTGATGTTTTAAATAATTGAATTTGGGGTTTTAAGGCGCACCAAAACCATGAACATGCCAGGCTCATCCTCCATGTACATCGAGATAAAATATGGAAAATGGGCCTAGAACCTTCTCATTCTGAACTGCAGTGTTGCAGCAAATTCTATCGTAGAAACTCCATTTACGCTGGAGCCACGTTTATTGTTTTTCTGCCACTGCTCTTTTGATGTGAGCGAGATGGCACCTGAAACAATGCAGGGATCATGATGAAGACCTTTAATGAACATGAACAAAAAATGATAAAATGAACAAGAAGTTGGGGGGGGGGGGATTCTACCCCTCTGCCTACCCCTCCAAAAGGATCTGCAGTGGCCCTATTATTTGCCCCGTGACCAAACGGGGGCTCCCGGGAACCACACGGGACTGTTTTAAATAACACTGCTATATTATATGTTTTTATGTTTACATATGTTCTGTCGGAAAATAGCTCACAGAGCTAATGTTATATTTGTTTATAAAAACCGACTTAAAATAAATATTATCGTAACTTTTATCTTGCATCATTAAGTGAGAGATACAGAGGGATTACCGAGAGAAGAGAGCTCCCTCTAGCTAGAAGTGTACCAAAGAGGGGACCTCGGCTGTTGCGACCTCTGCTGCAACAGCTGGGATATATCTGGAGGACAGTTATCAGGGAGAAGCATAACTTGTATGTGTTCGTCTTAGAGACGGCGGTCGTGGGGTTAGCATATTGCCTCACGACATAGAGGGCCCTGGTTCGATCTCCGGTGGTGGTTCATGCTGGGATTAAAAAACACTTCTCCCTGAGACCTCCGTCTGTTGTGATGGATATATCCCCCCACTCCCCCACCCCCACCCCCCCACCCCACCACCGCCCCTCCCCCATCTGCGAGAAAGACAAACAAGAGCAGCCTGCTCTACGAACACGTCCATGACTTTATACATGTACCTTTATTCAGTAAACTTCAAAACATTCTATATATTGTACACTGAACAAAATTGCTAATTATCAACTTTTGTATCTTAACTAATTTTCTTATTTTAAATATCTTTTAGAACAGATATATGATAAGTATTTTGTTTTGACCCATAGTTTGTAAAACATTTATTTTTTGTTTAAATTGTTACATCTTTTGAGAGTTACCCTCCCTTTATATGAAAACATGAAATGTACTGATAAAACACATAACATGAGTCAAAGATCGCTTATAGATATAAAATTCTTAAAATTGGTATGAAATAATAGAAAAAAATACATAAACATTTGACCCATTTATCGCAGGTTTTCCGTCTATAAAAAAATGAAATAGGGATAATCTTAAATTACCTCCCTTTACATTGAATATTGTTTGAAATTCAAGTAACTGTAATTCAGCATTAACATTAAATATTTCGAACATTTCTTTGCAAACGCATTTGTAGTGGTAATGCTAGTAAAACATGATGTCAAAATAATTTTAACTGGCATATTTTAGAATTAGGAACATCGAAAGCTTCACTAATTTGAAGTACTAAAATCCTATATACAAAGTTGTATAAGAAAACACATTGATTTAAAAGTTTTAAAATATGTTCATGCAATCAGAGCAGACGATTTACATTCGTTATTTTGCAGTTTAACCGTATCTCTAATCAAGCTCAAAATACACAAAACAATGAGAATACTATTGACATATTCTTAGGTTGGTACTTAGCAATTTGGTTTAGTATATTCTCTTAAATATTAATTTTACGACATTTTATTTGTAAAATCGTTCATGTAAGTATCTAGATATTTATAACAATGTTTAACATTCACATATACATACTGCAGTAGTGAAGAAATGCAAAATACGTATGAATCCTAAGATAATATAGCACCGCGAGTTAATCACTCTATAGCTCCGCCTTAGACGATCTTTAATAGACCCGCCCCTGCTGTGGACATTGTCTTCAAAGTGACCTGCGGTATTGTCATCGTACGCCTACCCCAAATTGAGCTTCCCTTGGTATGCGCCCACACTTCTTAAGAATTAGGGTTCGTTCTGCGCCAGTAAACAGTGGATATCGACAGATGAACGAACACAGTTTATTTATGGCAGAACTTATGTAATAATCTTGCACTTCCACATAAAGAAAATGGCGGAATCTTAACAAGGGGAGGCAACACATGCAGAACATAATGCCATATATAGGTGTACCGGAAGTAAATCAAATCCCATTGAGTCCAATGCTATATTGACAAAGCTTTCTAGTTAGCCATTTTTCAAAATGAAATTCAAACTAAGATTCACTTACATGTTCTTAGTCATGAGACCTGCCTCTCTAGAAAACTGCTGAGAATAATAGGGGTCATTCTGATCTTTGTTGATACCGTGAACAAACTGCATTCATTCGGCACCTCTTAAATGTGTTCTACTTTCACTTTCAAAACTGTCAAGTTGATAAATAAAATCATCATACAACCATGCAAATGGTTTTAAGCTATCACAAACATGTCAATAAAGTCATTTCAGCCAGAAAAACAGGCCTTAAATACTCAAAAATGCCTTTTATCACAAAAAAAGTTAGGGATTATATATTTGGGAACTCCTTTCGACTACACCAGGCATGAATACCATAGTGATTTACTTCCGGTACACCTATATATTACTATAAGAACTATATCCTAGCATTCAATGAACAAGGGAAGTAACTTAAAAGCAGATTAATACCGCTACACAAATATACAATGGCATAATCCCTTTTCCATTCTATTCTGTCTTTCAGTGTAAATATATCATAAACATGTTAACTAAATAAAACAAATGATTGATTGCTGAACATAATATACTTAGCGTTAGAAAAATAGTTTAAACGATGAAACACTATATGATTTCTTAACATTCTAATGATGCAGACTTAATTAATGTAAGATACAATTCCTTTTGACAAAGTCCCCCATAAAAGTTAACTTAGTAAAGTTAAAGCCATGGGAATTTCAGGCAAACTTTATGACTGGATGGAAGATTTTTTAACTAATCGAAAACAAAGAGTAGTAGTAAATGGGCAGGAATCAAGCCTCTTGGATGTTACAAGCGGGTTCCTCGGGGCAGTGTTCTAGGGCCCGTACTGTTTTTGATATATATCAATGAACTCTCTGAAGCCATTTCCTGCACCACTAAATTGTTTGAAGACGATACAAAACTATACACATGCATTAGTGACCCAAGTAATACACAGAATTTACAGGATAACATATTCAATGCATGTAACTGGGCTAAAAAATGGCAAATGGTATTCAATGCCAAAAAATGTAAACTCCTTCACAGTGTATTTTATCAAGGATCAAGTAAATAAAATAGAAAAAAAATACTAAGATATCGCAGGAAAAAGACCTAGGGGTAACTTTTGACTCTAAGTTAAAGTTTTCTAACCATATAAGTGGGAAGGTCTCTAAGGCCAATAGGAACTTAGGACTAATATTCAAAACGTTTACCTATATGGACATAGAAATGTTACTCTGCTTATATAAATCCCTTGTTAGACCTCACATGGAATATGACACAGTTGTCTGGTCTCCATATCTCAAAAAATACATTATCACTATAGAAAATGTCCAAAAAAGAGCTACCAGAATGGTGAGTATCCTCATCATTTTCCCTAACCATACAAGACTTACTATGTTAGGACTACCAACCCTTGAGTATAGAAGAGAGCAAGCCGGATTGCAAAGGTAGATAGAGGTATTTAAAATACTTTCAGTCAATCGTTTTAATGAGCATGGAGTTCAGGCGCTGACTTGTGTGTGCCTGGATGATAGAGATATTAATATGCGAAAATATGACTTCGCGAGGGATGGACAATTTGTTATACATCTCGCTGCTCTCGGCATTATTTCGAGTTTTGCAACACCATTTCGCCATGTTACCACACTAATTATCATAATATTGTTTGTAAGATACGTGGGACTTCGTTTCGCGACTCTTTCTAAATATACGCACACTAATGTTCAGGGCCTCGCTTCGTGCGAAGCTGACGGTAGCGAACAACCTTTACTGGTAACATTAACGATTTTTTAAAATCTCCAGAAATTTATTTTGCATAACATGTACAGTCCTTCTAGCAGGTTTCTTCCACGATTAATATGGAGAGCTTTATTATCATGAATATTAAGCAAATAATTGTCGACATATCACCTACGATACATTTTAATACAGACAACGTCGACATCGTTATCTTCATCGTCGCAACGTCGAAAGAGACATCGTTTTCGATGAGTATTGTGGTCAGTAAAACAAAAATACTGAAGAATATTCCGATGACCAGGACATTTTATTTTATACTACGATAGGAAATTAAATTCTCTAAAAAAATATTAAAAGTTTGCAGTTTTTTATCCAGCCAATTAAAAGATAAAAGGCTTTTACGTTGTCTTTTCTTAAAAATTGACGGTTAAAAAAGCCGTTAAAGAAATAGGAAACTATATTACATCTTTATGTAAATGATTTAATTTAATTTTTAGATGAAAGGTCTTAACAAGACGAACAGTTTGATATGACAAATAATTGCATGACTCCGTGATGCCAAAAACGTTAGAAATGGAGTACAACGCGAATTTTATGAACAACGTCAAACATAGCCTTATTTGTTACGTTATTATTAAAAACTTGTTTTCATGACGACAAAACAAAATTCAGATTCAAATCGCAAACATCTTCAAATTGACAGATATATATATAGTTCATATGCGTACCATTACATTTTCTAATAGGTCAAATCCTTCTTTAATTAACTATTTCGTTCGATTATGTTACGTTTCATATGGTAACTGTTTTGGTCTTATATAATAAAAAAAAAGACAAAAAAGATGACAATAAATATTTGATATTTTCTGACGTCACTACATTACAATTTCCATTGACCAGTGTGTACATGTTAAGCTAAAATGTTTTGAATCAGGTGCTACAGTAACTAACAAGAACCTGGTGAAAAAAAGTTGTTACCTTTAGCGTAGACATTTGTTACCTTTGGCGTTGTCATGAAATGTTGTTACCTTTAGAGTTAGGGTTGTTACCTTTAGCGGAAGAGTTGATTGATACATTTAGCGGAGGTTGTTACCTTTAGCGTTGAAATTGTTATCTTTAGCAGCGGTTGTTACTTTTAGCGGAATTGTTACCTTTAGCGTTGTTACAGTCATAATAATGTGCATTTATAGCCACACTATCTCTTTGTGTAACTGCCAATATCGTAGAAATTGTATTTGCTGAATGCAAATGTTCAACGCGTCTTTTCTATTCTAAACTGGGTAGTTTTGATAGCTTTTTGCGTGTTTCAGTGCCTTTATAGAATTTTGTCTTCTCACAAAAAACGCACTCTGGTTATGGAATAAAATCTTTATTCACGACAACACATTTTCTTTTTATGTTATGCTTTATAATCAAAGTGTACTTTATAAGTTATGGCCATTTATGAGCTTGGTTAGGTTGCATGTAAGTTTACAAAAAGGGACACAACTCTGCCAAAATGAAAGTCAGAGTTCTTGGACATGTGTTATAACATTCCTTGAGAACAGATGAAGATGTGTGTGAAGTTTCATGAACAGATGAAGATGTGTGTGAAGTTTCATGAGCAGAGGTCTGTTTAAGTTATGGCCAGTTACATGTATGACCTTGTTCAGCTTCTAGGTTAAAGTTTTTATAAAAAATAAAGGGGCATAACTCTGCCAAGATAAATGTCAGAGGTATTGGACATATGTTACATCATGCATTGAGAGGAGATGAAGATGTGTATGAAGTTTCATGAACATAGGTTAAATACTCTTTAAGTTGTGACCAGTTATGATCTTGGTTAGGTTGCAGGCAAAAGTTTTATAAAAAGGGAGCAGAACTCTGCCAAAATGAAAATAAGTTATTGGAAATGTGTAACAACATTTCTTGAGGTAAGATGAATATGCGTGTGCAGTTTTATGAACATAAGTCAAATACAATCAAGTTATGGCCAATGTTAGGTTGTAGGTTAAAAGTGTGACGAACAGACGACGACGACGGACAATCAGTGCTGGGTGATTGATTATCCTATTGGCTACTGTGTCCAGCAGTACTAACCTATAATGCTATAATGACGGTGGTGGGAGGTGGGGGCTGTTTCCAAAGTACTAGCCTACACTGGATACCAGCGTAGGGGCTGTTTCCAACAGTACAAGCTTAGTCTGGATGTTGGCGGACTGTTTTTAGCAGTACTCGCCTAGAATACATGCCGAGGGACTGTTTCCAGCAATACTAGCCTAGATATTAGACACTGGATGCCGTGTTAGGACTGTTTCCAGCAGTACTAGCCTAGTCTAGATGCCGGGGGAGGGGAGTATTTAAACAAACATCTCTGCCATGGGATCGACTGGAAATTGGTTGTTCCATCCATTCCAGGTGTGGACTGGGGTCGACTGTACCCACGTTAAATAACATTAATACAATGTAGTTTAATATAATTGAGGCGGAGACTCCTAGGACTCCCTCCGACGAATTTAAGGGTGTCTGTCACACAGCGATATTTGAAAACAACAACAACAAAAACAACATCGTATCACTTGTTGAAAAACACTTGAAACATGATCGCCTAGGCTCTGTCAAGAAATACACTATATATGCCTATATATATATCCTACGTATATATGCAAATCAACTGACCGGACGACTACATTTCCCCCCATAATACCAAACGCCAAACACGAGAGATGATACTAGTATCGATCGAGGGCGAGAATGACCCGGATGATGTCTATTCGTCACATCACGGTTACAGAGTTATATATATTTTTTATTAAATTATAACCTGATTTTTTCCTTTATTTATATCTTTCAATTCTAACAGCATTTAAATAATATCAAACAGTTAACAAAATTTCATTTACTCGAAAAACAAAGCGCAGCTGATACATGAACAATTAAATCCTGGAACCGGAAGAAACTAGCCTGATTCCCTGGCCTACCACAATGCTTGACACAGTAGTTCCCTGGCCTACCACAATGCTTTGCACAGTAGCTACTGTGCAAAGCATTGTGGTAGGCCAGGGAACCAGGCTAGATAGAAGCCAGATTGCCGAATCAAAAACATATTAAAATGAAAAGACGTATATTGACGAAGTATCGTAACGAAAAAACGTATGAGACCACGTCGTATAATAAAATGACACCTCATATAATTATACAAGCACGAATATTTACAAAACCACATCATATAATAACATAACGGCATCATATAATGATATAACCACTGCATACAATAACAGAACCACCGCATATAACAATATAAACACCGCATATAATTCCACAATCACCAGATGTAATAAAGAATCACATCGTATTATAACATAACAACATCATATGATGATAAAATCGCCTTATATAACAATATAACCACTGCATATAATAACAGAACCACCGCATATATTGATATAAGCACCACATATAATGCAAAAACCATCTCATGTCATGATTAAACCACATCATATAATTATATAACCACATTATATAATGATATAACCACATCACATATCATGACACAACCACCTCATATAATAAAAGAAACACGTCATATAATGACAGAACCACTACATATAATGATATAAGGATCGTATATCATGACGCAACCACCTCATATAATGATAGAAACACGTCATATAATTAAATAACATCATATAATAACATAACCACATCATATGATGTTAAAATCGCCTCATATGACGACATAACCACTTTATATAAAACAGAACCACCACATATACAGTTTTTATTTCTAACCTGTGACTAGAGGCTCTTACTTTTGTAAAACAAAAAGCTCTAAATTTCTTTATATTTAGTAAATCGTACTTAACTGAAATCTGATATTATTCTGTATGTATTAGCTCTGGTTGAAGCCGATAATTCAGCATATTCCAGTTTTGTATAAACATATCTTTAATTCGTTGTCTAAATATATTAATGAAATACGTTATGTTTTCTACTCGTTGAGAATACCAAACTTCATTAAATCCTGTTCGTTCCAATAACCCGTTAACTTGAGATGTGTTACATTACATTTTAACGGACTTGCAGAACTGGTTCTCAGAGATCATAACGTAGGATAAATCATTATGTGTCCGGGAAGTAAACACTGAATTCTGACTAGTGCAAATCGTTTGAAGGCGTAAATGCAGATGCGGGTGAACTGTTTACGCCGCACATATTTTCGAGTCATCGCACCTAAATATATAATTATATTCAAAATGTTCTAAGGTATTAGTATCATCCATGTATTATATGAACTGTGAAGCCTATAACGTCTTTGGTACTTAAAATTTCGTTTTAGAACTTGTTTTAAATAACAATATGCCAGGTAAAAAGATGTTAACCTCCACACAGTGGATGTCTCCTTGTTCAAAAATCTTTCTTCGGGAGTTTTATGGAAGCACATTAGCGATCTCAACAGACCAAAGTAAGCGTCATTGCTTTAGGCGTCCAACTACGTGTGTAAAATGATACCCCAATGGCCATGGAGACATATACCTAATTATATGTACTAAAAGTCTTAATTACCGCATATCTGCTTTATTTAAGAATATTACCAATGTATGTTCTTGGTAAACAGGTTGGCAGTTTGAAAAAGAAGCCCAAGAAGTTTCAATAAGCATTGTATGAAGGTATGTGGCCAGATTTACGCAAGTAATCATTATGACCAGTAATTTTAAGTTCCCATATATATATATATACATGTACTCGCGCGAAACCCAGACTCGCACCTAAACGATCAAGATCACCCTTACAGCTAAAATTTGCCAAATTGCCTCATAAGGTCATCCTTAAAAATATGCTCGATTGCCGTTGCTGACCCTAGGTTGAAAGGGTAGGGTACAAACAATTTATGTTAATTGGTTGAGACACATCTCATCAGTGCACGTATATATTAATATTGTATTTGTGCGTGTACGTATACGTGCGGTGTGCATCTTTATAAAAAAAGCAAAACGTAAATATAATTATGGATAGGTGCGTTTTTTCCAGTATTTTGACCGGGTTGTTCTTACGGGATCAATTAATGTCTCGCACACAATTTCCATAATGAGTTTCGCTGATTATCTTCCATTTGGCATGAATTTTGGTGTCGAACAAGCAATGATTCACTTCAAAGGTTTTGCGTGAACTGTTGCCTTGCGTGAAAAAATCGCACGGGCACACGGAACGGATGAATGGAGTCGTCCAAACGTTTTTTTTATATGACCAATGTTTCACGGACAAGCAGCACGCATCACGCACGCGCAGATGAATGGATGGCTAGCTTTAAGCTGTGTGCGAGACATTAATTGATCTAATAACATCAACCCAGTCAAAATACCGAAAAAACACTTACGTATCCATCATTATATTTGCGTTTGCTTTTGCTTTTGCTATATGAATGCACACCGCATGCGTGCACGCGCACACGCATACGTACACGCACAGATATAATATATAGAGAATATTATGTCAGTGCCATTTACAATCAAGTTTATTAGGCGAGGCTTAGAAGACCGAGCCATTCTTCGTTTTCGTGCCAAGCCTAATAAACTTGGTAGTAAAAGGCACTGACATAATATTCTATTTATCATGTAGATTATCCAAATTTTCTGTATGAATTACTATTATTACCTATTTCTCAGAATGTTACGCTTATCGAGGACGCCGCCATGTTGTTGTTTTTGTTTGTTATGACGTCTGGCAACGTTACGTGACGTCAGATAACGTTACGTACAATAACAGCCGGGGAATTCCGCATTGATTTGCTCTATTGGCCAGTGCATATTAAAGCAAAATTTATTAGGTCACCCCTTTATTAGGCAGAAAAGTGCATATCTGTATGATAAAAATATATACGTGCACTTATAAAATATACGTGCGCGTGTATTTGTTCGGCTTGGGTCAAGAATCAATCAAATTGCTTGTTACTACATGCCCTACAATTCTCCGAAAACCAGTAGGGGAGCAGCCTTGATATTTTCCTACATCTTTCAAATATCGCAACCACGCTTGACAACGAAAAGTAGTACGTCATCTTTCGGCAACGTCAAAAAAAAAAAAATTGTCCGCCATTTTGAATTTTTTAAAATACATAATTTGGAAAATTGTGACAATTTTTGATCATGAAATTTCATTTCCGCTTTAAGTTTCGTGATTTTCGGCTGTACCGACTTTTTTTTTAGAAGCTTTACTGTGTGATAAATGCAGACCCGCCTTGTAAAATGTCGAAGCGAGGGGCGATAACTCTAAAAGATGCCATTTTTAGAATACGATTAAAACGACAACAAACGTGTGTTTTTTGTTAAAAAATAAACGAGGAGATACTTGAATTGTTGTTTTAGCTCACACATTACATGAATTTTGCTGCATGTCACGAAAAGCATGTTATTTCTTTATCAAAAGAACACGAAAATACGAATTGTTTGACTTAACTGTAATTTTGACTCGACTAACCTCGCAAGAACTGCAGGCGCGTATTCGATGGAGCGGGTAGTATTGGGCACCCTCTCATATGTGGAAAGTGTACGTAACAATCGCTACTGTTCAAGATGGGAGTTGGGGTGGAGAGAAGGAGGAGGAGGGCATCTGAGCTGAGATTTAAAAGGATGCGCCCCATCCCCATCCCACCCCAACTAAAATCATGAAAGTCTGTTTTTGAAAGCTCTTGCAAGCATACTTTCTTAAACATATTCAGATATTATATTTGTTGCTGTGTTTTTGACTAGACTATCCAGTGTCTAATTGTCATCCGCAACTTGGCGCAGTCAGTAACGCAGCGGATTTGTAACCGGAGGTGGTGCCACTGAGTTTTGTCGGTGTGTTCTTGGGAAAGACACTTTCCCTTAGCCTCGTCCGTCGGATGGGGACGTAAACCGGGTGGTCCCGCGTATAGGTCTATCATCCGAGCATGTTAAAGAACCATAGGAATCTATTCGATAATAAGAGCAGGGCACGGTTCCCGGATTCCTATGTATCCTTCCCCTCTCTCTGGGGCGGCTCTAAATAACCTGTACTGTGTTGATGAGCCGTTAAATATTCAAATGAATTCATCCGCAACTTCACTCAGCAATGTCATATGTACTGTAGCTGTCCCATGCTAGTATCATGAATCAACCGTGGAATATATCGCCCACACATGAAAGGGTTTGAGGGCCCCATCTTACTTGTATTAGTTTAAATATAGACCATTTGTCGGTTGAAACCTAAGATGATTTTTTTATCAGACAGAAACACTGTCGTAATACTTATACTGATAGCATCGAAGGAAAGTAAAGAAGGCCATTTTTTTTACTTTATATTTTTAAAGCTGAATTGTGTTTTATGTCATTATAGCACATTTTAGGCCATAATTCCTGGGTAGAACCAGTACTGTGTACTTTCTGCTATCTGTAAGAATCGACACTTTCTCACCTACAAGTTGAGCTCCCAGTGGGAATTGAACCCGCAGCGGTGAGAGGTGAAAATGAGAATGTATACAAATATAAAAAAGGCAACCGAACATCTCCATTACTCTATATGTCCATGGGACTTGAATGACCGCACTGAAAACAATCCGTGGAAAATTGTACAATGCAAGAATATATATTCATAAATAAATTTTATTTTGATGCAAAATCCGCATCAAAATCGATATGCTATAGATAAAGATCATGTAAAGTTTCGCAAAAGATTGGTTAAAAACTGTGGAAGATTATAGACGCACAGATAACTAACACCATATGCCGCCTCACCATTCGATGGTAAACAATAAACATTTAAGGTACATATTAAGGCCATAAATATTATCTTTCATGACTAAGTAAAAAATATGTAACAAGTCAGACATCAAAATGAATTATTTATTTGATTTAAAACATTTTATTCAAAATATTTACATCAAAACATCCCAATATAAAGGGTATTACATAAAAAAAAAAATTGCATCATACAATAATTGTTTTTATTTATTAAAGGGACACACAGCATTTATCAAGTATTTATCAAGCATTAAAATTTGCACCTCGATTGGTTAATCAAAGAATTGATTTTACACACGCTTGCATATATTTAAATTATAACATTTTGGCGTTTTAAAAAAAGAAGAATGCTGCATGTCCTTTAAAGTTTAATATGAACATCTCTCCGCCTGTATTGTTTATATGGTGCAAGTCATTTTCAACATATGTGGGGTTATATACGATACATGTATCTGTTTGTTGTTTTTTTTGCAGAGACAGACCACCCACTTTTCTGGGTAGAACCAGTAATATACACCTCCTGCCATCTGTCATCCACAAACTTTATAATCCAATAAAATTCAGAAAACATCATTTTAATCCAATAAAGAAATTGGGCATGGTCGGTCAGATTAACAGAATACACATTTATATTTTCGTATTAGCCCTTATTTTGAGCCACTCAATGAACTGTCAGTTAAAGTCGCCATCGATCCACCTCTTTCAACAGTCAGACATGTATGTTGATATGATTTTTGCTGAACTGGTGATCCTGGAATTTCGAAATTAGTGGGTCCAAATAACCTTCCCTCAAGTCACAAATGTTACTAGACATATTTTTCTTGAAGTTGATGCTACTACTGTCCGTATGAGGTATTCATGATTCAAAAAAAATAGTATTAATATCATACACCGTCGCATTATTCTATTCTTGTTCGTTTAAGTATTTCTGATTCGGTTGATAATGTTGTAAACAATTATTATAATATATATGTGACTATACACTCGTTTCAATAAAATCCTCCCGTATTTTGTGACTTCAGTACAGTTTCCCAGCGTCTCAGGACATCAGGGACTCTGAAAATAAAAATGATACAGATTCTGTTTAACCATACATATTTTTCTTTCAACTTAAATAGGTAACAAGTTGGTGAGTTGAAATAGATGAATAAAAAGTGACAATATAACTTTTTTTATAAGAATATAAATTGAACAGAACATGATGGGAACAATGACCAGAAAAAAACTATATAACTTCTAATTTTACTTCAATTTTTAAACATGATCACTGGTGGTTTCACTTTCAAATGCAGGACCAAAATATGGGTATCACCGGTTACTTTTCTTACCATTTTTTTGTGTTAAAAAAAACCTTACAAAAACTGGTTCGGAGGGTCTAAGAAAAGAAAAAAAAACACCAAAATAACTCTGGCCCAAGTTGGATCAACAACACAATATATGTCATTTAGAGCCGCCCTTGAGAGAGGGGAAGGGCACATAGGAAAGTTAAAAAATGATACATCTTTTGTTTACCGTAACCAGATTTCGTTTCAACTTAAATAGTTAACAAGTTGTTTAATTGAAATATGTAGATGAATAATGAATTTTAGAAAAAATTGTTACATGTAAGATGAATTAAAAAAAAAGGTTTTCGGCTGATCAACACTTTACCGGTATACCTTATTTAGAGCCGCCCCAGAGAGAGGGGAAGGAGACACATATAACAGGAATTTGAGAACCTGCCTTATTCTTACTAATGAATATATTTCTATGGTTCTTTATGGTGCTATCGTCCGCCATGCTATCGCTGGGTCAATGCCAGCACATTATGTTAAGTCAGGGTCTTGGTTAAGTTTAACATTTTAGATGTAATACAAGGATGTTTTTATCTTGTTCGATTCATTTTACATCCGTACTATGGACAATATGACCTATTTATGTGTCGATGTGCTGCAAAACACCATTTATTCATTTTTTATTTTTAGTATAAGAAGTCTGAGACTAAGTGCAGGTCCACAATGCCACATATATACATTGATAAATTCATAGATTTTTTAAAACTGTGCTTACCTACACACTGGCTTACACAATGCTCTTGATGTAGTTATACAGATTACTGTGAGACTGGGAAATGACTTTGTGAAAACAGGCTGTGGTAACCTGAAAAATAACATATTGTTCCATTTAATTTTAATATTAATAACTATGTTCAACTTTCTTAATGCTATCAATGCCAGCTTTCCATAATAGTTTTCTTAAAACACAACTGAACTGGAATTGAATGTGGCGCTTTCTGGATACTGTCCAAAATGTAAGACTGTGGCATAATTCATGAATAAGTAGGCTTACATTTTCATCAATCATTCATCACTCACTAATCACTCATGTGTTCTAAAAAATATCAGAATTAAATTAATAATAATATATATGAACCACCACCATTTCATATGTTTCAATGTTAAACACTTGTCCAACACTACAGTAATTAAAAGTGTATTTACTTACACAAATCCCAACACAGGCTACAGACAATCAGACAATCCATGCCATGACCCATTTCATTCGCTTGGTGTGTTTCACTTTCAATATTAATTCTCCGACATAGATGATAGATCTATTGTAAATTACGCACTCACTCAAGTCAGTCATGTAAAACTTGGAATTATATACGATCACTGTTTGAAGTGTTTCGATAAAGGTCTAACGACTTAATTCCACTCCTGTACAAATGTCTATGTGTGTAACTCAGAACGCATGCATCTGCATAATTTGACCTTTGAATACGTGTACACCGTGTGTGTGTGAGCTATTTTTAGCACATAGTTTGGACTGTGGCAATGGAAATACAACAGTTCAATTCAATTCACAATTTAGTTTTAGTGACAGTGCGAACTTCACCAAGGAGAAGTGAGGGGTATATGGCGTGCCACTGTGTGTGACTGACTGGCCCGAGGCATGGTGTTTTTCTATGTCGCCGCCATTTTGAATAGCCTCTGAAAGAGTGAAATGCAGGTACCAACTTTCAAAACGGGCACGCAAAATGTATATTCACGAAAAAATAAGAAATTTTCAAAAAAGGTAGAACAGGAAATGATCTTCGACTCCTGGCAATTTCAACAATATTTAAGAATATACAATTTTTGTACCCGTTTTGAAACATTGGCAATTTCGAAGAAAACAAAAACTAGTTTTTTTCGATCTTCGCATTTGTACCGCGATTTCCGACTATGATATCTCAATAAAACCTGTCAACACGATTGTTTGATGAGTCTCCGACATAATAACTGACTTCTGATATGATTTGTTTTCTTTGCCATCTAGTATAAGCTTTAAACTAGTGTTTCTAAACAGAGTACTATAAAATCCGCGCATCTGCACGTGCTTGCAAAATGGGAACTACGTTGCCTCCAACCCCAATTATTTATGTTTGAGTTATGCGGTTCAGGCACGTGAAATGCCTTGTCTGCTCCTGTACTGAACGGAAACTAAATCTAACTCTAAAATTAAAATAAAATGGTTGGTTGACGACCTTGCGCGTTTAAAATACAAACATGGGTCAAGAAAAATACACGCGCGCGTATAAATATATTGAATTGGATTTTATAGTCGCACCAACAGCTAAGGTCATATGGCGACTTTCCAGCTTTCATTGGTGGAGGAAGACCCCAGGTGCCCCTCCGGGCAATTTTCGTTCCGTAAGCCAGCTGGATAGCTTCCTCACATAAAGATTCCTAGGCCCCTGAGGGATCGAACCTACAGCGGTGAGGGGCAAGTGATTTCAAGTCAGAGACGTTAACCACTCGGCCACGGATGCCCCGTATAAATATATACGTGCACGTGTACTTTTATATACACACGTACGTATAAATATAAACGTGCACGTATAAAAATACACGCGCACGTATAAGAATGCACGTGCACGTGTACATATACACGTGCGGGTATAAAAATACACGTGCACGTATAAATATAAAAACACACGTGCACGTTATAAGTGCGCGTGTATATTTATATGTGCACGTGTATCGGTGATCGCTTTACTGGACTTTTGACCCAAATGGTACGTCATTATATTGTGTACATTTAGTTTATTTATCATCGCTACAGGACATTTCCTTATGAGCGTCGCCTTAATTTTAATTGTTAGTCCGATTACGGGGAATAGTGCAGGATACAGAAAGAACATTTGGTTACAGCTTCCCCAGGTACTTTAATAGCACGGACACACGGGACCTCGGTTTAAAGTCTCATCCAAAAGATTGTTAGTAATTTTAGTTGGAAAGCACGGAGATCGAATACAAAACCCCGGACTCTGGGGTCTAAACCCTGACTCTGAAGTCAGGAGCGCTTCCTACTACACTATCGGGGCTAACACCCCAACTTACCATATAATAAAAAGACAGGTAACCTAGTCCGTTTTAGCGGGAGTTCTCTCTGTATTCTCTGTTCCCCGTAACCCCGACTATTGAACGGTAGCGAGGATAAATAAACTGAACATATATGCACATATACAATGGGGCCAAAGTCGGTCACTACAGAGGTGGATTTTGGTCGAAAGCGCGACAAGGATTTCAGTCGAAAACACACGGCATTTGGTTGAAAACAATGCTTTGTCTGACAGCATCTGGATGAAAAGATTGAGAACAAAATGGTAATTTTATATTTATTGTTTTAATTTCAAGTATGGGCTCCTCGATAAAGAATCATGTATGCATATGAAAAGCGCATAAGCTATATTATCTCATATGTTTTCCTTTTTTTGTGTCATTTATAACTACTTTCAATGCTAAAATACAAACTGATGGAATTTTCCTTGATATTTGAAATATCTAAATAACTAAATCTCAATCCATGATCTTAATATCGCAAGTGATTAAGACTTTCATTCACACTACATGCCATAGTCAACTTAAAATGATAACAATCTGTCAGAATGAATGATAAGTATAAAACGCATTAAACACAGACTTGTTAATCTTGATATGTCAAAAACAAAATTCCTAAGCATCGAATGTATAAAACTTTGGTAAGTTGCAGATACGCAAACAGATATTTATTAATGAACTGTAACGCGTTCGTTATTTCGTTAAATACCAGTGTATGCATGTATAGCAGGTATATGTTGCGTAGAATGCAGTGTACGCTGATTTAAAACGCGGACGGTTTACAGAAACAAACACTCGCACCGTAAATGGTTATTCATTTAAATTGATCCTGCATATGGTAGATGTTCGGATATGTATTTGTCCCGTATATTATCAATGTACGGATGTATGAAATTGATCCTGTAAAATGTACGTGTACGTATATGTGCACGTATCCCGTTCACAGTGGATGTACGGACTTCTTTTTCCGATCCCGTACACGGTGTGTGTACGGACATGTTCACCATCCCGTTCACATTTAGTGTACGGACTTCTTTTCAGATCCCGTATACCGTGTGTGTACGGACAAGTGTACCCATCCCGTTCTCAGTGACTGTATGGATTTCTTTTCAGATCCCGTACACGGTGGGTGTAAGGACCTTTACACTCAACCCGTACATCGGGAGTATACGGACATAAATACATCTTGAATGTACAGAATTCCGTTCACTCAATATGTACAGACTTTGGAATTCCCGTACATGCATAAACCCGTTCATTTTCCGTACATTTTGAGTATACGGATCTCCGTACATTCCCGGAAATCAACCCATTTCCGTAGTGATATGGGATTTGCATGTTCATTTCAATTTTTTGTAATGACTTTCGGTGTTGAGAATGTTTACTTTAAACCGATGTAACTTCATAATTAGTCACCCGATTTTCATCAAAATTTCAGTGCATTTTCTTTGGAGCATCTATTAATCAAGGCAATTGAAATCCCTGTCGCGCTTTCTACCAAAATCCACCTCTGTAGTGACCGACTTGGGCCACTGTGATATACGTTTTAGCACATTTTTTATTGTAATAGGTTGATCACTGTGGTTTATAAATAGTTTTCCAAGCAATTTATATTTCCAGATACTATTTTAATACGACAATTAAGTACTGCTACATGTTCAAGATGTTGACCCCAGGTGACAGGTGGACAAGTAGGTTTATAATACTAAGACATTATTAAAATGAATGGTGGCACAAATACTATGGACATACATATATGGTACGTATGTTTTTATTTTGAAAAATAAAAACGCCATTTCTTTTAAAATTTCATGAATTCATGAAGCGGCTCCCGTATATCCCTCTCAACTTCGTTTGCCAGGTATATTGCTTTTAATATTTAAGGGATTCAATTATATACACACATGTACTGCTTCATTATATGCAGGTATCTACATTTCATTTCCATCTGCACTACACTGTTGTTGTTTTAATGACCGTTAAAAGATGAACCGACATCTGATCAACGCCGATCAGTTTTCAAGCACTGTAAAAATCTAAATTTAATGTTGAAAAGTGACCCTGGGTCATTTTTCAACGTTGAAAACAGACCCTCAGGGTCAGAATTCAACGCGGGTCAAAATTTAATGTTACACCGGCATTATGAAGATGTCATCGAATGACGTCGTTTGTGACAACTTTATACTTCGTCATGAAATTCGGGACATTGGCCAATGGAGTAACACGTTACATTATAGTTGCATTAGAATAACAGTTTTAATACGTATACTTGATATACTTATATATTGTATACACAAACATTCAGCTAGCTGCAATATTGAAAAACATAATTATGGGCAAGAACATGTAAACGAAAACAACTGTGAATTTAACAAAAATAGTACACTCCCGAACAATAACGCGAGAGCACGATCAAATATCAGCATGTGAAAACAGAGTAGTACAAATAAAAACAAATGGTTGTATTGGTATATAGAACATACACACGTGTGTAGCCTTATATTGAACACGCTTACACGCTAGCGGCGTTTTAATATTATCATATGCAAACATATTAGAACAAATAATTATAAATAGTGTTGATTTCATACACATGCATACCAAAATCCACCTAAGCGAATAATACAGTAAACTCGTGCTTTATTATTTAAATATATACACAGACATTATTTTCTTCCTTTAAAATGATTTTAAAATGTACTGATTTTAATGTTATTTTCACTTATTAGCAACGCTATAAGTTATGTGTATGTATGGCTGTTAAGTAGAAATATTGGATAATTATAAGGTAATTATGTTCTATCGTTTAGGAATGACGGACACACTAAAACTAAATGAAACTCATCCCTAAGATCATTCCAAAGGATGCATTTTCTCTCAGCTATTGGGTATATTCCGCCATCTTCCGACCTCTGTGCGTAACTGATAATTGTTTGTAATTTATTGTTAAAAATGCTAGAAGCTTCTTATAGTGGTAAACAGCTATTGCATTAATATAAAAACTGTGTTTAAAACTCTCTTTTTTTTCCAAATATTTATAGATGTAGATGGTATAGGTTTGTATCCGAAGTAGTCTTAGTTCGGAGTACATTTTGTATGAAAATGATCTTAAAGTGTTTGGCTGAATGATTTAACAAACCTATTTATATTTACATAGGTTTGCTTTAGTGTACCAAATTCAAATTGATGTTATTGTTTTAAAAAACACTGCCTCCCATTTAGTGTCAAAGGGAGGTAATTCATTTGTATAAAAATTGCTCTATTATGTAACTGTTGTTTTCCTTTCATTGCCGATACCGGTCAAAGGGCGGTATTTTACACGTTTTATAAGTATTCTATGTTGAAATGCGATACTTCACTTCACTTCAGTGAGGATATTGTCAAAGGCAGATTATTTATACATTGCAAATGACTTCTATTATTTGAATGTTACTTTGTGTAAATCATTACGTCTCTTAACTGAGGATATTATCAAAGGCAGATCAGTTATACATTTCAAATGACATCTAGTATGTAATGTTTTTTGTAAGTCATTCCTTTCTTAAATGAGCATGTTGTCAAAGGAAAATGAATTGTATATTTCAAATTACTTATTAAATGAATGTTATTTGTTTACAGCATTATTTTCCTTCCATTGCCGATACTTCTTCCGGTGTCATATACTGCTTCAACACATCCAGGGAATATTCCCATAATTGCTCTTGATATTCCGCATTTCTGAAAAAACAAACAAACACCTTAGATATACAATCTATGTTTCTTACGATAAGTAATTGATAAACTGGAGTAAAATATAGATCTCGATTTAATGACGCTGCAATGGCTCTTGGTATTTTGGGATACATCTTTCCTTAACAAAGTATGTTCAATCTTAAAAGTGTTTCTTGACACTCTTAGGCGAAAAACTGAAGTAAATAGGGATATCAAAGGAATTAAAGGAATAATGCTTTAATTGTTCTTATAAAACTACGATATGACACGAACAAATGCACTATAAAGCCATCTTTACATGTTCTACATAATAAAACATCACTATTGCCATATGTGAATTTACAAGGTCAGTTTTCGAAAAGAGTCTGATAATTGTTATTAAGCTTCGTGCAAGTTGTCGTTTCGTGGGCTTCTATTGATGTCTATGTGTGAATACATACTGAAAACGGATGTCATTCCCAGTAAAAACAAACGACTAAAACGCAGTATGCACTTACGTACATATAACAAACGACTAATACGCAGTATGCACTTACGTACATATAACAAACGACTAATACGCAGTATGAACTTACGTATATATAACAAACGAGTAATACGCAGTATGCACTTACGTATAAATAACAAACGACTAATACGCAGTATAAACTTACGTACATCTATCAAAGACTAATACGCAGTATGAACTAACGTACATATAACAAACGACTAATACGCAATATGCACTTAGGTATAAATAACAAACGACTAATACGCAGTATAAACTTACGTACATCTATCAAAGACTAATACGCAGTATGAACTAACGTGCTTATAACAAACGACTAATACGCAGTATGCACTTACATGCATATAACAAACGACTAATACGCAGTATGCGCTTACGTCCATATTACAAACGACTAATACGCAGTATGCACTTACGTCCATATAACAAACGACTAATATGCAGTATGCACTTACGTCCATATAACAAAGACTAATACGCTGTATGCACTTACGTGCAACGTGCATATAACAAACGCCTAATACGCAGTATGCACTTACATGTATATAACAAACTACTAATATGCAGTATGCACTTACGTCCATATAACAAACGACTAATACGCAGTATGCACTTATGTATATATAACCAACGACTAATACGCAGTATGCACTTACGTACATATAACAAACGACTAACACGCTGTATGCACTAACGTACATATAACAGACGACAAATACCCTGTATGCACTTACGTACATATATCAAATGACTAACACGCTGTATGCACTTACGTCCATATAACAAACGACAAATACGCAGTATGCACTAACGTACATATAACAAACGACTAATACGCAGTATGCACTTACGTACATCTATCAAAGACTAATACGCAGTATGCACTTACATATTGCACTGTCAGCAAATGACATCTTAATATAAAACACAAATTTACCTTGCAGTTGCACTCGGTGTCAGACTCTTAAAATCGCTGAAATACACGCCTGTCACGCCTTTCATTTTTGGATTCACTGCTAAATCAATACTACATTTGGCAGCCCCATATGCATCCTGCCCTAAAAGAACAAAGCCAATGTATCAGAATAATTGTCTAAACCCGAATATAATAAAACAATATACTGCCTAAACTAGTCAATAGACTCATAAGCATCCAATCAGAATGTGTGTATCATGGTAAGCAGTGTGCTTATTAGATGATTTTTAATTTCAATAGCGAATCAAGCATACAGTTTGGTTTTAATTATGGTCGCAGGTTAGGCGTACTAGAAAATATATACATATACGCGCGTTTTTTTCCAAAACACCAAGTCTTTATCAATTATTGAGTTGACTGTGTTCTGTGAAAGCTACATTTCCTGTTCGACTTTTATAAATTATTCTTTTGCTGCATTACAATAATCGAAATGAAATTAAACGAATAGCAAATACGTAGATGTTCATGCTTATGTTGACTACCAAACGCACTATAATTTGTTTTATTAAACAATGTATACATCCTACTCAAAAATAAACTGCAACATATGTCATTTTCAAAAGTCGATGCATTACCTAAATTATTAATGTAATGCCTATTTGAGATGATTCAAAGCCGCCTTATTTAGAAACTATATTATAAGTTACACAGTGTGTTAATGACCTAATTTTGGGATATTTGTTGTCAGAAAATGTCTTTATCTGGTGAGAGCAAAAACAAATACGTAACTCTGGTTGAGGAAATGCTCTGTCACTGGAAAGTAATTTTTAGGTCAGATGAAATAATAGTGTCAGCCCTCGGAAAAACAATATAAACAGAGCTATTGTTTCATTTTTTTCTTTCCAATAGTATTAATGGAGACAATATTTATATGTTATCGACTTGATCAAAGAATAATACTAAAAATACATTTAAATAGTTTAAATCATGTCAACTTACCGCAACAGCTTATACAGCAAAAGAAACACTTCAGGTACCATTTTGTAATGTCCCTACCGAAACTTGTTTTTACAGCCCCTGGGTGGATACTGTTAATTGTAATGTTGCTGTCTTTGAGACGTTTACACATACTGTACATCTGCATAATCTGAAGAGACAAATTGACGTTCCTCTATAATTCATGAAGATTCTAGTATTAAATTTATACAGAAACAGTGTATTTTTCATTCATAAACAGGCGGCTTCTCCTAGCAAAAAAACTACTATTGTACATTCTTCCTCTTGTCAAGCAAGTATTCCCTTATATTTTCAGTTAAAAGAATCCTTTTATATTAAAATATACATCGAGTTAAATCAAGGTAAATAAATTATATTCTTAATTGTTCGTTTCACTACTTTAGATAATGATTAATAAATGAAAACGTGCATACTTAAACCTCAAACGTGTATTTAACTTGTAGTGCTATTTTACATCTCGTATATTAGAAATTTCGCGCTAATTATTCTCTATTTAAAGCTCTGGTCTTTTTCTTCAATTTCCGAAAAATCCCTGATTGAAAAGAATACGATGTGTTATTTTGTACAAATGTTTATGGAACTAGATTTTGTAATTGTGTTATCAATCGAGAGCTAGCAAACAGAAGGTCGCCGTTGATGAGTATTAGCAAACTGTCACCCGCTGTAGGGGAATGGTCGATACAAAAAAACTTTTCAGTTAAATGAAAATTATGATGTAGTTATATTCCTGTTTGGCATTTTTTGCTAGTCTCAACCAATGAAGAATGTGACAGCTTAACGGTTCTACAGTCACAATTCATCCTTTCATAATAAGCAGCGTACAATACCTGATATAATTTTGACCTTCCGTAGTAGTTGAATGGAGAGTAATCGCTTTCTGGGCCTGAATAATTGATTGTTTTCATGTCGAACGTAGCCATTTCTTCAGCAATACTCGACATAAATAGAACTCTACAATCTGGACCCGAGTTTTTCATGATGGGAAGAAGTTTAGCCGTCAGGAGAAATTGACTGAGGTAATTGACTTGAAGTTGCAGCTCGAAACCGTCTTTGGTCTTAGCTAAATGGAAGATAGAAACAAGACATTTCACCTTACAATTGCATATGGTACTTTGAAAATATAAACCTACATTTCACCTTGCTATTATGTATTGTAAATGAGAGTGAGGTAATTTACTTGAAGTTGAATCTTTACACGGTCTTGGCTGAATGGAACATAGAAAAAAAACATGTCATCTAAAGCCTTGCAGATATAATCCTATATATTTTAAACTTACTGCAAATGAGAGAAAACAATGCATTCCAAATAACCTTTGCATGTAAGTATCACCCTAAACTTAATATGATATGAAACAAGAGATGTTAAAAGACCACGTTCTTCACTATTGATAAATACATTTAAAAGAAAATGTCAACTTTTACAATTGATATTTTTAGAAACTGTAATGTTTTACAATATCTTTAAATCCGGAAGATAATGTTTACTATGGTAGTTAATTTGTGCAATTTCATCTTTTTGCTATCTTGTTGAGATAATACTGCTTGTGAAAGTGCACCGAGTCAAATGAGGTCAGGTAAAAATACCAAAACACGTCACGCAAAATGGAACAAATCCGCCACCAAAGTTTCCGGTACTTTGAAGTTGCATTTATATGTACACGTCGACTGACTGTGCGTTGTTTATGTATGGCTTACATACTTTCTTGATGTAATACATGTAAGCATGTGTAGCAATTAGTCCTTTATTTGTGTGAGAGTTCCAAAAAACTGCAGCCTCTTGGCGTTTTCCACCCGCTAAACGTAAATGCCAACACCAAGGGCAAAGCCGCGGTGAGTGTAATATATCTACGTATTGGACATGTCGATGTGTATGTATGTATATTATAGGGTTTAACGGCGCTCATTTAGTCATATCACGATCACAAATTTCGACACATGTTGAATTTGCCAAGTCATTTCTCATATGTTTTTTTTTAAAATGGGTCAATCATGTCCATGAAAAGGCACTTTTTCTGTCAATCTTTAGCGGACTTAAACGTTCATTGTTGTAGCATACAATGATATGCTCATGACGTCAATGTGCATTTTATGTTCTTTGCGTCATTGCATTGACAGAAGATGCAAGAAGTCAGTATCTACCCAGAACACCTGATACGACGTGTTTGCTTACGTTTCATATAAACCTTCACTAATCCGTAATACTTACTCAAAGGTCCTAAACCAGCACCAGCATTACAGAACAGGACATGTAACTGTCGTCCACTTTTCTTAAAGTTGTCTACAAATTGTACAACTGACTGATAGGATACACAATCCAGGGCTATGAACTCCAGTCTGAGCGTTTCGGCGTCCGTTAGACCCTGTGTTCCTTTGGCTTTCTCAGCCTTAAACTCGGCATTCATTCGTTTGATCACCTGCAGATATAAAGTACTATTTTTATTTCATACCTGCATAACTCTAACTAATATCCGTTTGGTTTTTAACCAAAGACAGTCTTATATGTCCACCATTGTATTCAACACAGCTCCTTAAATACAAAACATCTATATTGTTTTTATATTGTAAAAGTAGATGCATAGCAGAGGAGCAAAGCAGCAAACCCGTTATTATTGTGTAGGCTCATGAGCGGTAATTAACTAGGAAAACACCTTCCACATGCATACAGTGCCTTACAAACATGACATAAGATGTTCGGACCCCTAATGGGACACTTGGTGAATGTAGCTGTTAGAAATGTCGGATCTCAAATAGGTGTTTATGCACAATAACAACTGTTAAAACTGTAACAATCTGCGATCTACTGGAATCCTACCATTCTGCGTTTGTGCCCTATTGTTGTAAGTGTTTTAAGTGTTATGTGTTTCAATGCGTGGTTTTGGTTGACTGTATTCGTTGAATGCTACATTCCCTGTCCGAAATTATTTATTTCTATTTTACCTAAGCAATTTTACTGGAAGTCCTGTCATGGACTTCTTACAATCATTGATAATTAGCTTAGCTCCTCCTCTCTATTTGTCAATCATACATTGCAGGCTAATTCCTCTCATACCATGCTGGTTAGTTCCTATCTTTAGGTCGTGAATAAACATCATAACATAACTCCGTGTCTTTCGTTATCTATACTAGTATAAACACCCACTCATTAATAATATATATTAGAAGGTATCACATGGTGTCAGAGTAAAAGTGACTGATTGGATTTTATTCGATCACTGGAATAGTAAAAGTGACTGATTGGATTAAATTCGATCATTGGAATATTAAAAGTGACTGATTGGATTATATTCGATCTTTGGAATATTAATGTTAGTGAGATGCGAAAATAACTGGATTATATACAGTGAAAATTAAACTGGCACAGGAATTTAAATCACCGGAAGCTCTTGCTTTTGGCGGAAATGCTAATCTTGCGGAAGACTTCAAGAGATGGCAACACAAATTCGACTATTACCTAATAGCCAGTGGTAAAAACGAGAAGGATAAAAAAAGTGCAGGTTGCAGTACTTCTTACTTGTATTGGAGATGATGGCCTTGAGATATTTAATAACTTTACCTGGGAAAACGATGATGACAAACAAGACATTGCAAAAGTACAACAAAAGTTTAGTGACTAATGCGAACCAAAAAAAACCACAGTGATTGAACGGTATAAACTTTGGAATATTAAACAAAATGACATGTCAATCGATGAATTTATCAATGAACTCAAAACAAAGTCTTAAAACTGCGATTTCAGAGAACAACGAGATCTTATGATCAGGGACAGAATCATATTTGGCATTGGGTATGAACGGCTAAGGGAAAGGCTTCTAAGAGACTCTGAAAGTCCAGATTTAAACCGTGTCGTCGACCTATGCAGAGCAGCAGAGTGCAGCAAGAATCAAATAAAAGAGATAAAAAATTATCAGAAAATAGATGTTGTACAAAAAGGAACTCACTACAGAAATCAAGCTAAAAAGCCGGCGCAAACTTATAGTGCGCCGAGCAAACAACATCATCGCCCCACGAGCTATAATTATATGCACACAAAACAGCAGCAGCCTATGGTGAACTGTAATAAATGTGGTGGGAAACATAACAAGTCAGCGTGTCCTGCTTACGGAAAGAAATGCAACACGTGTAATCGCTTAAATAATTTTTCAAAGGTATGCTTCTACAATAAAGAGAGAGCATAAAATCATGCAGAATTGCAAGACTCGTCGTCAGATTGTGAGTTTGCAGGAGAACTGAAAATAGCAGCCATGAATGAGGATAAAGGATGGTATTCCTTAGTCAAAATGGGTGACACAATTGTAAAATTTAAGCTAGACACTGGTGCAGAGGCGAATATCATTCCACAAACTCTCTTCAACAAATTAAAAAACGCCAGTTTGAGAAAGACAACAACTAAACTATCAACATTCTCAAACTCTACAATTATGCCACTTGGGAAAACAACAGTCAATTGCCAGCTACTAAAGGAAAACAGTGAACAACAAAGCTTTAACTTTTATGTAATGGACTTCCAATGCACACCGTTACTTGGGCTTAAAGCTTGTCAGACACTTCAACTTGTGTCAAAAGTAGACTCAATTGATCAACAGTACATTTTAGAAACTGTGTTAAGTGATTATGGCTACTTATTCCAAGGACTTGGCAAATTCGAAGGCAAATACCATATTGAAATTGATAAGAGTAAGCCGCCTGTGGTGAACGCGCCGAGAAACGTACCGTACACAATTTTTCCTAAACTAAAAAACAAACTAGATGATTTGGTTGAAGATGGCATATTAATACCAGTATAGGAAGCGACGGATTGGGTCAACAGTATTGTAGTGACCGAAAAGAAAAATGACAATTTAAGAATATGTATAGACCCTCGCGACTTGAATAAGGCAGTCAAAAGGTATCGATAACTTCAAGATTCCAACACGCAAAGATGTTACGTCATAACTGAGTGGGAAGAAAATGTTCACAATCTTAGATGAAAAGGACGGCTACCATAAAGATGAACTCGATGAAGAAAGCTCGTACTTATGTACCTTTCAAACGCCTTTTGGTCGTTATAGATATACACGTCTACCATTTGGACTGAAATCCAGCAGTGAAGTCTTTCAACTGAAAAACACTGAGACCTTTGGTGACATTGAAGATGTATTTATGATAGCAGACGACATGATAATCGCCGCAGAAGATGAAAAGTGTCACGACGAAATTCAGCACAAAGTACTGAAAAGGGCTGAACAGAAGAATATCAAGTTCAACAAGAACAAAATTCAGTTCAAAGTCAACTCGGTAAAATACATGGGAAATATCATCAGCGAAGAAGGACTGAGGCCTGACCCAGATAAAATAAAAGCTATACTGGAAATGCCATCCCCTGAGGATAAGGCAGGTGTACAACGCCTCCTGGGGACAGTGAACTTTCTTGCACAATACATTCCCAATATGTCTGAAATTACCGCGCCTCTCAGAAACTTGCTACGCAAGGACAATCGTTTTATATGGGAACATGAACAAAAGAAGTCATTAGAACAAATAAAAACAGTGCTAACAAAAGAACCTGTTCTGAGTTTCTATGACGTAACAAAGGAAGTTACAATACAAGCCGATGCTTGGTATTGGTGCTTGCTTACTGCAAGACGGACATCCCATCGCGTACTCATCAAGAGCACTGACGGAAACTGAAAAGCGGTACGCCATGATAGAGAAGGAATTACTAGCCGTAGTGTTCGCTACATCTAAGTATCATGTGTACATATATGGAAAAAACGTGAAAAGCGATCATAAACCTTTGGAAAGCATATTGAAGAAACCTCTAAGTGGATCACCGCCACGACTTATGTTATTAAAGCTCCAGAAATATGATATAAATCTGAAATGTACTCCTGGAAAGTACATGTTTGTAGCTGATACACTGCCACGTGCATATCTAAATGAGATAGGTCCGAAAATGATGAAAAATGCTGAGGAACTGAACGTCACAGTTCACTCATTGATGCAAAATCACCCTATGGATGACAATCAAATGAATGAAATTAGGACAGCCACCGCAAATGACGAAACCCTCTTGCTACTGCATAAAACTGTCAACGAAGGATGGACGCATCATATGAAAAGTCTTCCACTAACACTGCGACCATACTGGAATTTCAAAACATCAATACACATTATAGGTGATGTTTTGTTCCTAGACAATCAAGTCATAATTCCAGAAGAAATGAGAAGTAAAATGTTGACCCTACTTCATGAAGGTCACAAGGGATAAAAACAAAAACCAGAGCCTGTGAGTCTATGTATTGGCCTGGAATGAAACATGACATTGAAAAAACCTGTTCCACGTGCAACAAGTATAAAAGGCAAAATCAAAAAGAGCCCCCGAAGCAGCACGAAATACCACAAAGACCATTTCAGAAAGTAGGTGTCGACATATGTACAGAAACAAAGACTATGTCTTATGTGTGGACTATTTCAGTAAGTTTGTGGAAACTATAAAACTAAACGGGAAAAACGCCAAATCAGTACAAACGATGTTGTTAGCAATATTTGCTGTGCACGGCATTCCTGAGGAAGTTACTGCAGACAATATGCCGTTTAACAGCAGTGAGTTTAAACACTTTGCAAAAAACAATAACTTCAGAATAACCACAAGTAGCCCGACACACGGTCAAAGCAACGGCATGGCAGAACGGTCGATTCAAACCGTGAAGAAATTGCTTAAAAATGCATATGAAAATGGCAAAGACGAATGCATCGCGCTTCTGGAATACAGAAATACGCCAGTCACAGGTTGTGACTACTCTTCAGCACAATTGTTGTTCAACCGAAGACTTCGGGATGAAATAACAACAAATTCAGCACTACTTGAACCACAAGTGCCAAAATATGCTCACCAACAATTACTCAAATGCCAGGAGAAACAAAAGTTCTACTATGATAAAAGGACAAACATCTTGAAACCCCTGCAGGATGGTGATTCAGTACGCTACTGGAAAAATAAAGTGTGGGAACCTGCAGTCATTGATAGTGAACATTATCTCGATACCAGTCTGTGAAGGGATATTCCTATCACAGCTGCAAATGTATATAATGTATTATTTCAACTTGTACTGATATAACTTTTGAAGTAACTTTTTCTACATTAGGCGAACGTGTTTGTGTCCGAAATGGCCTGCCGAGTTACTTCCCTTATATGCATTTAATCTGATGATAAAGAGGGCTAATGTGCTAGTAACCTCTTAGTTGTTTACAGTAAAACCTCAATAGGCAATTAATATCCAAGTATTTCCTAAACATTAAGTATGATTAATGTAATCATTTCTAGATATGACTAGAGAACTTATTTGCAGTTTACAGTAAATTTCATATTTGCAAGTATTGGGGATTTCCTGTAAACAAGTCTATATGTAAACTGTTCTTATATTAATTACAAGATCAACATATTGTAAATGTGACTTTAGACGATTCAGCTAGATTAAGTGATTAGCTAGTTTAATTAGTACTTGGAACTGCTGCAACATATCAACGCAATTTTGACACTGTGAAATAAATGTGAATGCTTGAGTGTTTTGACATTGAAAAGTTCTGGCACAAAAGACATAAAACTGTGGTTAGATGTTTGTTTGACATGGCCAATTCCACCAAGCAAAGTTCAAATTGGATTTAATGTGAACATTATCTTGATACCAGTCTGTGAAGGGATATTCCTATCATTGCTGCCAAAACAACATTGACAGCTTAACAACATTCATTCTCTTTATGGACTACTCGGAGATTAATTAATCAAGAACATTTGTTTATGTTAATCATTATTCTTTCAAGAAAGGGAGATGTCATAGACTTCTTACAATCATTGATAATTAGCTTAGCTCCTCCTCTCTATCTGTCAATCAGACATTGCAGGCTAATGCCTCTCATACCATGCTGGTTAGTTCCTATCTTTAGCTTGTGTAGTAAACATCATAACATAACTCCGTGTCTCTCGTTATTATACTATACTAGTATAAACACCCACTCATTAATAATATATATCCGAATATATCACAAGTCCTATATCAACGGCTTAGACAAATTCTTACCTGTTTTGTCTTTTCTTCAGAGCGGCATGCCATTATCACCGTCGCCCCCAGCATTGCTGTCCATTTTGCTATCTCATAACCGAGCCCTGTGTGTACAAGAAATGGTATCCATTGAGGTATTTATAAATACCGCCGGCCATTTGTACGTTCAATAGCTGGTAAAATAGTTCAAAAGCTGCATGTTGTGAATTGGCCAAATAAAAATCAGTTCCTGTCAATATGGCGATTTCCAGTTATTATGGAGAACCAAAACTAGTGGCAAATGGTCTGCGTACGTGATTTTTTGTCGTCTATTTAATTGTTCCATACTGGTTTCCCGCTATAACGTATCGGCATAAAGCATGTGGTTATATAATGTTTGCTGTAGAATCTTGTCCTTCATGGTCCAGTGGCCCCAATACGCTCATTGTCACATACGTCACTCACCGTTACGGACGTTCGATTCCCACTCGCTCCACGCGTAGTTATTACATTACTGCTCTACAAAATACATGCACCGTTCAGTAGCCGATCAACTTTCCTACTCCGGCCCTCACCTCGCCCACCGCCCCCACTCAACCCCCGTATGTTGTTTGAAAAAGTAAATGACATGTTGTGGTTGACCCCCGCCCCTCCCCAGGTTATTTTATAAAGATAATGGAGATATGTGTTTCTTTATAAGAAACATACTTCTTATCTTTCCCTTTTATAACAAGTCTCCCAGGTTTAATATTAAATATAATTTAATTTTAATCCAGTATTTTTCTCTGATTCATGAAGCTCTTATTTAACTAAACAAATAACATAACTCGGGTGTCTTTGTAAGGCTAGTGAGCAACAGCCTCTTGATATATCAGTTAAATCACTTTGATTACATATTTGTAATCTCTCTCTCTCTCTTTTTGAACCCCAGAAAAACACATTTTAATATACTACAAACATGGATTAACATAATAACATACACTATAAATATATACTTATTTTTCTAATATTCCCAACCGGTTTCAATGTCTATAGTCAGTGAAAATATATTGTATCAATCTAGCATGTATCATCCTGCTAACATACATTATAAATATATATTTATTTTTCTAATATTCCCAACCGGTTTCAATGTCTATAGTCAGTGAAAATATATTGTATCAATATAGCATGTATCATCCTGCTATCTATCTATCTATCTATCTATCTATCTATCTATCTATCTATCTATCTATCTATCTATCTATCTATCTATCTATCTATCTATCTATCTATCTATCTATCTATCTATCTACTATCTATCTATCTATCTATCTATCTATCTATCTATCTATCTATTTATCTATCTATCTATCTATCTATCTATCTATCTATCTATCTATCTATCTATCTATCTATCTATCTATCTATCTATCTATCTATCTACCTACCTACCTACCTATCTATCTATCTATCTATCTATCTATCTATCTATCTATCTATCTATCTATCTATCTATCTCTATCTATCTATCTATCTATCTATCTATCTATCTATCTATCTATCTATCTATCTATCTATCTATCTATCTATCTATCTATCTATCTATCTATCTATATATCTATCTATCTATCTATCTATCTATCTATCTATCTATCTATCTATCTATTTATTTATCTATCTATCTATCTATCTATCCTTTCTCTTGTTCGTCCGTCCGTCCGTCCGTCCGTCGTTCTATCCCTTTCACTGTCAAACGTTAGCGGGCCTGCCTTTTAATATTCAATATCCGCCTGTGAAATCGTTTTAGATTGCAATTAAAATTTGAAAAAATACTAAGATGCTTATACTTCTGAGCTGATTTATAGAAAGATACATCGTGAAATTAGCCTCGGTCACCCGGCCCGCTTCTGATTTCTTCGTTACGCTATGCGATCCAGAACTAGGGCCTGTAAAAAGGACGTTTGAAATCGCCCCAACGTTTTGGGCGATTTTTGCGAGATTTTAAGAGCTTCAACGAGACTTTCCAAAGACATATTTATAAGTTAATTTAATAATACTTTCTTATTTTTAACTTATGAGAAGCAGCAAGTGACGTTAAACAGTTTAGCTGATGCATCAACAATTGACATTGTACATTTATTTACAACATGACGTCACGCACACGTCGACTTTATGCGCTTGAAAAAAACGCACGAATAAATTGTGCTTATCGCTAGTGGGCGCTTTAATTGGCCTAATCTGCCAAGACCGATATCTGCAAGTAAGACATATGCATGATACGGTCTGGCTGGCCGAGACTAATCGTGAAATAACATAGGCATACAAAGAGATATAGATTCACTGCATATAACATAACAATAATTATCAAAAGAGAACAAACGGCTTACCTGAGGTTGCTCCGGTGACAATTATGATTCTCTCCTTTGGAATCTGAACCATCGGAAAAGATGCTCCACCACCCATTTTGTTTTTATATATTCTTTGTAATGGAACTGTAACACTTCCGACTTAAATAAAAATCAAAAGTGCGCATTAGAACTGACTGAGAGCTATTTCATTCGTAGTTGTAATTGTTATGACAACACACGTGACTCGCCACATTGCACCTCTAGCTATATACAAGGTGCTTTGAGGGCGTACGTAATTTTATGTGCGAAAAGAATTCTGTGCTCCAGATAAGACGCGTATCTGCGTACTTACGCATATTTTTTCCACCAAAAACTCATTAAAACTAACATTAATGAGTACAAAAAGCATTAAAAAATCGCCGATAAATATTGAGAACCAAATTCCTACATAAACACTAATAGCTTAGAAAAGTAAAGTTTGCCCAGTCATTGTTGAAATTTGAAGTACTTAATGACAAATCAAGTGCCTCCAAGAAAATTTACTTGTAGATGCTTGCAAGAAAAAAGGAAATGGTATTTTTGTCGGCTGTTTGACACAAATTAATGCCATTTAAAAAAAGACAATGTTAATATATGTGTAATACAAACTATGTTTTATGGTAATGACTGAAGAGTAAATATTTTACAGTTATACTTTGTCAAAACCCTGTTGTTAACAGTACGCATTTGTAAATTTAAATACGTCATGTTTTGTTTGTTCGTGAGAACAACACGCATTGTGCTGAAAGCGAATCTGGAGCTGTAAGAACGACGACGAAGAGTAAGAAAGAAGCAACAAACAAAAATAGAAATAATATGTAGAAAATAGAAATAATATGCAGAAAATAGAAATAATATGTAGAAAATAGAAATAATATGCAGAAAATAGAAATAATATGTAGAAGAATAAAAACAAGATGAAGAAACTACGAAGAAAAAGAAAAATAGTATACATTAGATGTTCAGAGTAACTGTTTGTGATAATATGTTTTCTGTAAACACTGCATTCTAGTCTACCTTTGTAATCACTTAACATTTTATTCTTCTTTATATCAAAACAACAAAGCCATTAATAATAAAAATGCTTACTAATTGCATGTAAATTAGTACTGAAGTATTCAACTGTTACAATAATACATATTAGTTTGTTATTGTCGTTACGAATGCAGATTTGTTTATGAAAATAAATGTGAAAAAAAACGCCCAGTAAAACGTATTGTGTCGTAATTTTGACGTTTTGGTTTTAGAAATACGATTTATTTTTTTGTTTGAATGATATTGTACGTAACCTTTAGCACATGTTAGGCCATATATGACGGTCGACTTTTATCAGGTATGTCCTGGATAGAGGCAGTACTGTATACCTCACGTCAGAATCGAAAACAAGAGCGTATGAGACTGAAACACGTGTATCTCGGTTGATGCATAACTATACAGCTTTTTAGCCTCCAGCAATTCAAATATCCAATGCACCTTTTAAGAAATGGAATAACTGATTTAAAATTAAACATAAGTTGTTGGTAGAGACCCAGCTTGCATTGATAATTCTATTTACATTATACACTGTGATTATAGTAAACAACAAGAAATGTCACTGTAAGTGACAAATGCTCATGAAGTGGTTTTGACATTTGACCTCTAAGTGTGACCTTGACCTTAGAGCAACGGACCTGGATTTAGTACGCGACACGTCGTCTTGTTATGTTGAGTACTTGTGCCAAGTTATTTGAAAATCCGTCCAGGAATGCAGAGTTATTGACCGGACACGATTGTACTTTCTCCCATTTCTGCTCATGTGAGATAGGCATTTTCCTCATGTGAGATTATAAGTATCCATCATGAGTATCCATGTGAGATAGGTAAATCTCACCCGAGGGTCAGAATTGTAACCAGGGACGAGGCTCTGCCGAGTTATTGGTTGCAATTATGATCCCGAAGGTGAGATTTACCTATCTCACATGGATAAACTCATGGTGGAAACTCTTTCTTGCATACCGGACAAGGAAATCCTTTCTTGCATACCGGACAAGGACATCCGTCATTTTACCGGGGCTAGATAAATCCATCTCACTTTAGGGTCGAGATAAAATTCACGCGCAACAATAATGACGTCAATAACGTGAACAGATGCATGACGTCATTGTGTTAAAAAACATTAAAATGTTAGTTATTGGTGACGTCGATGCACAAAATGTCATTGATATGCAAGAAAAAGAATCCACCATGAGTTTATCCATGTGAGATAGGTAAATCTCACCCTCGGGATCAGAACTGCAACCAGGAACTCGGCATAGCCTCGTACCTGGTTACAGTTCAGACCCTCGGGTGAGATTTCCCTATCTCACATGGATACTCATGATGGATTCTTATAATCTTACATGACATGTGACTTACGACGTCATGACGTTACGTCGACGTCGCCTTAATCTGGCGTAAAATCAGTAAGTCATTGATTTTATACCGGTAATAAACACATAATGGGAGAAATATAATCCATCATGAGTGATCCATGTGAGATAGGGAAATCTCACCCTCGGGATCAGAATTGCAACCAGGCACTCGGCAGGGCATCGTCCCTGGTTGCAATTCTAACCCCTCGGGTGAGATTTCTCTATCTCACATGGATACTCATGATGGATTCTTATATTCTTACATGCCATTTTGTGAATTCTGTTCCTTTTCAGTATATGTTATTAGCGTTAAATTGAAAGATAAACAGAAGTCCTAAAAGCAAAGATTAAAACTATGCTCGTCGGCTGATAGGGCATCAATTAGGATGGAAACCTCATTTGTCACTTCTGTTTATGTTTTATGTTTTCATCCATTGCTTTATAATTGATGATACCGAAATGAACAATACATTATTAAAATTACGTGGTTACGTTTATGTTATTTTCCTCTATACAAACTGTTTTCTTCTACACAAATTGCTAGTTCTTTAATAGAAACAAAATAATTGCATCGTTAAATTAATCTATAAAAGGGTAAAACGTTTGAATAGCCTATGTTATGCTTTTCCAGAGATTTTGTTTAGACGCCATAACCTTGTGTTTGTAAACATACCGGAGGCCCGGCATGGAGATTCTGAAAATTGTGAGGAACTGTTGAAAACGTTTATTCATGACAAAATGAAAGTAGCGAAAGAGCTGGTGGATAAAATGGCGTTCGACAGAGTCCATAGGATGGGGCCAAGAGCAGAGGGGAAATGCCGCAAAATCGTCGCGAGGTTCAGAGACTTCAAGGAACGTGAGTTCGTGCGCAAACAGTGGAAGTCACTTGATGGGACTCATTTCCAGGTGCACAAGCAATTTCCGGTAGAAGTAGTGGAGAAGAGGAAAAAGCTGTATCCAAAGTTGAAGGAGGCGAGGCAGCAAAATAAGAGGGCGTGGATCGCGTACGACACCCTCTATGTGGACGGCAAGCCGGTGCGAGATTAGGGGTACGATGGGGGTGAACTACGTGTAATGTCGTGGAATGTCCATGGGTTGACGAGAGATAAGAGAGATGATCCTGAATTTGTAAATACGTTGACTCAAACTGACATTGTTTTTCTATATGAAACTTGGACTTGTGCTAAGAGTGATGTTGATTTGTCTGGCTTTGTTGCTCACAATTTCTACCGCAAATTCCAATACCGTAACGCTAAGAGAGCCAGTGGCGGTATAGTGTTATACTATAGAAACTCTATAAAAGACGGCATAACAATAGTTAAAAATCATTTTGATACCATTATATGGGTTAAAGTTGACAAAGAGTTTTTTCATTTAGAGAACGCCTTGTATATATGTGGTGTATCTATGGGGAGAAAACTCCCCGGCGTATAATGCTGTAAATGCTGACTTATTTGATATTATTTAAAATGATGTAAATTATTATAAAAAATTGGGTTGTGTGTACATAAATGGTGATTTGAATGCAAGGGTAGGCAGTAAAAATGATTATATCGCCTTTGACAGAAACACTGATTTTATTGATGATCCAGATTATGTTGCCGATGTGCCTCTCCATAGGGCCTCCCTTGACCGTATATGCAATTCTCACGGTGTAAAGCTTCTAGATTTATGTAAGTCTACTTGTTTACGTATTGTGAATGGAAGGTTAGGTAATGACCATGATATAGGTACATATACTTTTGTGTCTCAGCACGGGGCTTCCGTGATTGATTATCTGCTGACATGTGTACGTCATTTTTCAAGTATTGTTACCTTTACCGTTGAGTCGGTCAATGAATGGAGTGATCACACACCGTTATGTTACTCGGTACAGTGTAATGTGCATGAGCAGACGAGTAATTTACAGAGTGGTATAAAATATAAATGGAGCGCTGATTGTAGGACTGTGTGTGTGTGTGTAGTTCTAAGGTTTATAGTCCGTCCGCCAACGAACACGTCAAGGTAAACCTGACGCGATGGGCACAATAGAGTCTGGACTTTTATCTGTGTGTTGTTGTGTGATGTGTGATGATATGTCTACTTGAAGCAGCGAACTCAATGGTTTCTTTATAGTGCTGCCACACTGGAATACCACGCCGTAGTAGACATGATACCCCCACCCACCCAGTCACATTATTCTGACACTGGTCAATCAGTCGTAGCACTACCCATTATTTGCTCGTCAGGCAAGGGTTACAAGTGACTACTCCATTTTTAAAGTCTTTGGTATGACGCGGTCAGGGGACTCGAACCCACGACCTCCCGAATGCAAGGCAGACGCTATAACCACTACACCACAATGCTTCGGTCTGATTGTAGGACTACTTTCCGCTCTGGACTTATAGCACAGCTACCGATTTTAAATGATTTAACTAGGGATATTGATTTGAGTGATCGCTCATCTATCAATAATCTAGTAAATGATTTTACTCAAATTCTGCGTGAAGTGGCGGATCCTTTATTTGTAAAAAAGGTACAAAATAATCACAGTTGTTCTTTTACTGATGTTTCAGTAAGTGAAAGAGCGGAGTGGTTTGACAATGAGTGTCTTCATTATAAAACTGTATATTTAGAATCCCTGCGTATTTTTAATAGATTTAAATCTACGAGTAATAGAGAAAGATTGTGTGTAAGTAAGAAGGAGTATAAAGACATATGTCGTAAAAAGAAAAGAATTTCTGAAAATAAGAAATTAATCCAAATTGAGAATTTAAGAAAAAGTAAGCCAAAGGAATTTTGGAAATTCTTTAAAAGCAAAACAGTAAAAAACAACAGTTCACTATCTTTAGAACAGTTTCATGAATATTTTTCTACACTAGGTGATGATATTTTTCAGTGTGAAAATGAAGAGGCGGAGTCTTTTTGTAATAGTCATATTTTTGATGATGACGATTGTAGCTTTGAAGAGTTGGATGTTACAATAACATATCAGGAGGTTTTACAAGCTGTAAAAAAATTAAAAGCTGGTAAATCTTCAGGACGTGATTGTATTTTAAATGAATATTTTATAGAAAGTGCAGATATTTTAGTATCTCACCTATATGATATATATATAATGCAATATTAAGCTCAGGTCACTTCCCTGATAAGTGGATGGAAGGTGTTTTGATTCCTGTGCACAAAAAGGGAGATGTTAATTGTGCAATTAATTATAGGGGCGTTACATTAATGAGTTGTATGTCAAAGCTGTTTACTACAATTTTAAACAACAGAATAGAAACTTTTTGTGTAAATAATAATAGAATTTCGGATGCCCAGTTTGGGTTTAAAAAGGGGCATTCAACGGTGGATGCAATGTTTACTCTTTTATCTATTGTACAAAAACATTTAATTGAGAAAAAAAGATTATATGTGTGTTTTATTGACTTAAAACGTTGTTTTGACAGCATAAATAGAAATGCACTCCGGTATAAACTTTATAATACAGGTATCCAGGGGAAGTTACTGCGTGTGATTAGGGATATGTACAGTAAGGTTAAGTCATGCGTAAAGCAGTGCAATAGTTATTCTGAATACTTTGAATATGCGGTTGGTTTACGTCAAGGAGAAGTGATTTCCCCGATCTTGGTATCTTTGTTTATGGAAGATTTAGAATTGTTTATGCAAAATGATGGTAATTCTGGTTTGATAATTGATGACATAATTTTGATACTTCTTTTATTTGCTGATGATATGGCCGTCGTTGGGAGGTCGGTAGAGGAGTTACAAAATAGCTTAAACCTTTTGTATACGTACTGTAACACTTGGGGCCTGGAGGTTAATACCGAAAAAACAAAAAATATGGTGTTTAGAAATAGAGGTCCAATACATAACGATGAGAAATGGAATTATAACGGGGTTTTAATAGATGTGGTGGACGACTTCAATTATTTGGGTACAATTTTTAATTACACAGGGTCCTTTTTAAAAAATCAAGATCATATTATTGGGAAGTCATTAAAAGCTCTAAATGCTTTATTATATAATTGTAAGAAAATAAAATTAAAACCTAAATTTTTATGTCAATTGTTCGATTCTTTTGTTGGATCTATTTTAGGATATAGTTCGGAAATATGGGTTTTTAATAAGTTTAAGGAAATTGAAAGAATACATTTGAAATTTTTGAAGAGAATATTAGGGGTAAAATCAAACACTAGTTCTAGTGGTATATATGGAGAAATGGGTAGATACCCTCTTTACATAACGCGATATGTGCGTATAATAAAGTATTGGTGTAAAGTTGCAAATAGTGATAATATTCTAGTTAAAACAGTGTATGCCCAAGGTGTAAATGATTGTGAGAGAGGCTATAAAAATGGGTTGCAAGTGTTAAAAATCTTTTACATAGTCATGGACTTGGATATGCTTTTTATGATGCAGTCCAGTTAATGTAAAATCATTTCTAAATGTTTTTAAACAAAGAGTTTTATTTTGACAATTTTATTCAACAGTGGCATGTATCAATCGATAATAGTCCAGGTTTAGACTCATATAAATGTTTCAAGAATAATTTTGAGTACGAAACTTATTTAGATATGTTGCCTTACTCATTGAGATGTATTTTTTCTAAAATTAGGTTGTCATCCCATCCTCTTAGGATTCAGACGGGCAGATTTGCTCCAAACAGGTTAGCACGAAATGAAAGAATTTGTCTATATTGTGGTTCTGGGGATATAGAAGACGAGTATCATTTTATATGTATTTGTAGACGTTTCAATGACTTAAGAAAAAAATACATTAAGAAATATTATTTTATTAGACCTTCAATGTTTAAATTCATTGAGCTTATGAAATCAAATAACAAAAAAATATTACTAAATTTGTGTAAGTATATTAGAGAATCTCTTAGTATTAGACATTCTCTAATTGTGAACCAGTAATGTATTCATCCTCTCTCTTGTCACGTGATGTGTTGTAAACTTAGATATGTATTAGATGATGTACTATGTACAAATCTGAATAAAATTATGTTCTGTTCTGTTCTGTTCTGTTCATGAAAAGTGTGTTCACATAACACATGGACACAGCTCGTGATATTTAAAAAACACACGTGTTTACCTGTTTACAACCGTTCATAGGCCAGTAATTATAATTAACTGGTATTTTGTGAGTCTTTGAGCCCAAACAAACAGAATATAACACTTAAGGTTGTGCTAGGTTGCGCCATACACTGATTTATCACATAACGTCCCTTGTTAGCAGTGTCGAACACCCATTTAATATTCTATTGTATGACACACGTGTAATACAACCTGGAACGATTTTGATTGGTTGAGTTAAAGCTGTAACACTACGCAAGTTAATTAACTGAAACTATTTTATTTATTATAAATTCACCCAGATCTGAGTCATAAACTTATTATTTGTGAAGCTTATAAACATAATGCACGTTATACAAAACATTGTTGTTGGTTTGTTAAAAAGTTGACATAAACTCCTATTTTGTAAAGAGTTAAAACACGAGCTCTTATAGGTTGCGTACAGCTAAATATAGCCTGGCTGAAGCCCCGCCTTTTGTTGTGTACGATTCAGTACAGAAGTGAAAGTTCACAGAGTTCACAGAGGTCAGCAGATATAACTTTGAAATATTCAATATGCATTTTCAGGAAGGATAAACTATAGGTAATATAATCCCCATCAGCTAGGATCATTAAATTAAATAAAAAAATATTTTTTAATGTTTTTGAAAATTTAACACCCATTGAAATTGCATGTCAATATTCAGTGCGGATTCAATAGTGTTTGTAAACACAGACATGTGCAGAGAGGTTGAGCTGGAAAAGTTGTCTTTTTCACACTTTCAAAGGCTTTGTGATGGAAATATCTATGAAATAAGGTAATTAAGCTAGTATAGCATTCATGTTTTGTTATAGTGTTTTGTTACCCTTTTTTTTTCATATGGGTAATTTAAAGAAAATCTGGTGTATAATTCTTGAAATATTAGCTGACAGGTGCAACAGGAGGTCTATAGGAAAGTATTTAGTTTTCTGCAACCTATAGGCTAGATTCTGCATATGGTAAAAGTGAAAGTAGACATACTTTTTTTCTAACACAATGATTTGAAAGTGTGAGAAATGTTAAATTATGGTGTATTTTGACTTTTCTTATAACTCTTTTCATGATTTTTAAATATTTCAAAGTTTTATGATGCAAAATAGTTATATTAAATTATTTTATTAAAGGTTGTGGACACAAAATTAGCCTTACCTGACACCTGGTATACACAATTGGCCTGTAATGCACATGTTTGACACAGTTAAAGGTATATCTAGTAAGTTTTATTCATTTCTGAGGGCTTTGCATACGTTATTTGGCAAAAATGTCAGTAAGCGACAATCTACATCTTTCCGAAAAGATGTCGAAAAGCCGCTTATGTCTGTTTTGAAAAAGATGTTGAGGTAAACTCTGACTTTGAGTTAATCGCTTCTATACGGTTAGTGTCGATATGCAAATATTTTATGAGGTTTAATACATTTTACAAATTAAATTATTTAGTTGGCCAAAAATATGACCTTTTCTATGCTTTTTAAAAGTTTTTATTTACCCCACCCCCCTTCATTTTAATGAATTATCATGGATCTGTACTTTAAACAGTGCTTATTGGCTGCATGGTTGCATGAAAATGACCTGTAAAGATGCTACAAACAATATCTACTAAAAAACAAATACAATAAATAGTACATTTACAGTCAATTTTGTGTAATGAGCATATCATTGTAAAACATGGCATGGCCCTAAAAATGGAGTTGTGGAGGATAGTCTCAGAATAATTTTTTGTCATTTTTAAACTTAAAAGTTGCATTTTCTTGATGGTTTCACATATAGAAACTGCTGAATAATGTTAATTAATTCATCTGAAGGCAGATTTTAAATATATACAAAAACAGTGGCATTTTTATGGTAAAATCTGCTATTTTGACCCCTGAAAATCACAAATATCATTTTTGAGTAGATATTATTTTCAAGATAGCTTCAACTGGTTTAACATCAAATGTTGTTGATGAAATCAATTTAAAATCACTTTGTTTGAAGCAAAAGATTGGAACGGTTGTCGATATATGGCATTTTGAAGATTCTGGATTTACGCGTAAAAACCGAAGGAATTTTGCCTTAGCCGAAGCTATTTTAAGCCCTCATATTTTGTCGAAAAGGATTTTTTTCTAAAAAAAGAATGGTTTAATTTTTCTCAGATTAAATGTATCAAAAAATTTAGCCAGAAAAAATACCTTCTGTCAGGTCTGAATGTCTCTCTATAGGTTGCGTACAGCTAAATATAGCCTGGCTGAAGCCCCGCCTTTTGTTGTGTACGATTCAGTACAGAAGTGAAAGTTCACAGAGTTCACAGAGGTCTGCAGATATATCTTTAAAATATTCAATATGCATTTTCAGGAAGGATAAACTATAGGTGAAATAATCCCCATCAGCTAGGATCATTAAATTAAATAAAAAAATATTTTTTAATGTTTTTGAAAATTTAACACCCATTGCAATTGCATGTCAATATTCAGTGCGGATTCAATAGTGTTTGTAAACAGAGACATGTGCAGAGTGGTTGAGCTGGAAAAGTTGTCTTTTTCACACTTTCAAAGGCTTTGTGATGGAAATATCTATGAAATAAGGTAATTTAAAGAAAATCTGGTGTATAATTCTTGAGATATTAGCTGACAGGTGCAACAGGAGGTCTATGGGAAAGTATTTCGTTTTCTGCAACCTGTATACGCAACGTTATGTGTTAGACGCGACGTTACGACGTCACTTATTTTATGACGTTTTGGCGTTAAAGTGTGTCTGACGTCGTGGCGGTTCTATGTACATCTGAATTATTTTTTACTAATTTGATTGCAATGTTATGTGATAAAAAGGATCTTAAACTCGTTCCCATTCCATATAGGATTTATGAAACTCGTTATGAATTATTTTTAATTTTAACTCGCCAAAAGGCTCGTTAAAATTAAAATAATTCATAACTCGTTTCATGAATCTTACATGAAATGGGAACTCGTTTAAGATCCTCTATATAGAGTTAAATAACTGGTGTGCGAGATATGGGAAATATTTTCAGAATCTCAAAAACACTGGTTATTAAACTATACATTACATAATTTAAAATGATATTTTAATAAATTTTCTAATGATTCACGCCTTTTTACACCAGTTTGCACGAGAACGTAAAAACGACGTTACGTCATACAAACAAACTCTTCGTTAATTTCCGTAATCGTTATTCCCTAGTGGCGGAATCTGACGACGAGGTCCGTAAAACAATCGGAACGTCATTTGGGAACGTCATTTGGCGTTCCCGCCACTGACGAAAAAGGCCGAGCAATGATCTGTACTGGGAAACTGGGAGATATTTCTCAGTAGACTGAACGAGTAGATACAGCTTTTCTATTCCCAGTATTTCCTATACAAATCACAGACAAATGATTACCTATATAACATGTAATATACATGTATATTATGATGTTATTAATTAAGTGTTTTCATATTGGCCCACTTATTGGTCCAAGGACTGTCATACTGGCCCAAGGCCGAAGGCCGCGGGCCAATATGATAGTCCGAGGACCAATAACAGGGCCAATATGAAAACACTTAATTAATGACATTTTTATTGATTAACTACTTAATATCTCTCTTTATTCCTATGTTAAATATCATTTACAGGTAAGAAAAAACAAGAGAGATATGTTCAATATAACACTGAATAACAAGTATCTTATTCAAATAAATCTACCCCTGTGGAAAATACACACGAACGTGATAATAGCTATATTTCAGCGAAGTCGATGTAACCGAATTTACAAATAATCAAACCTTAATTATTTTGATTGTCTACATTACATAGGCGAACATAGATCTGCGACGTTGTGTTTTCTTTCTTCAAAATGGCGTCCTTAAAAAAAAACAAAGCCTTGGTCAGATTGGCCGTGTTGGCTTATCCAATCAGATTGCTTGAATTTCATATTGGCCGAGTTTTCTCATACTGGCCGAGTTTCTCTTCATATTGGCCTTGTTTTTTACCATATGATGCGAGCAGTTTCCTGCAAACCACGGCAGATATTAAGTAGTAAATTAATAACAGGTATTATATACCCACAAAAAAAACAGTATCTGCTATCCTGTCTTTTTTATTTTGTTTGTGTTCTTTTCCGTATTTAATTGAACTGTCGGATAGTCTCTATCATCCAGGCACACCCTAGCTGAGTGCAAGCGCCGGCCATCGCATTGTCTTTAAGAGAAGTCTCGCGAGATTCTAGTTTGAACACTTTTGAAAATGTTATGTGCAAGCAGGTCAGTGTTAGATGAGTATTCTGTTTTTTGTGCGTAACAAATGAAATTTGTGGATAGTATATTATAGAAATAAATCATCGTTTACTGCTGATGTATCGTTATTTCAATCACTATTTATCGTTCAGTCGTCATAATTTAATTTGCTCACTCGTATGACATTAGTTTGGTTGTCCTTTTTGTGTTGAACTTGTAACAGAAATATATTATACTTATAAGTGAGGTTTTACTAACAGTGATACATTACACGATTAATAAGCTGTTAGCAATGTTCTATTTCAGAAGTTAACGACGAACGTTATGTTTATAATAGAAGATGCTATGCAAATAGTATGAAATTTGTTAAGAAAATATAGGTATACATACTTAAATCGTTAAACAATCGTTATATGTAAATAATGTATAATTAACCGAACTAAGGATTAGTAAAATATTTAGAAACAAAAAATTACGACAAATACATACTCACATGAATAATAAACCGTTGAACTTTATTGTCATTAGCAAAATACTCGTTTTGACTATCGTTAGAAAACGCTCGATAATGTTGTGCATTGGAGCATGCGCAGTTACATTCATTGGGCCTACGCCAAATCTTTACCACTTAAAATAATACATATTCGTTTGTTATTGTCGTTACGAATGCAGATTTGTTTATGAAAATAAATGTGAAAATAAACGCCCAGTAAAACGTATTGTGTCGTAATTTTGACGTTTTGGTTTTAGAAATACGATTTATTTGTTTATTTGAATGATATTTTACGTAACTTTAAGCACATGTTAGGCCATATATGACGGTCGACTTTTATCAGGTAGAGGCAGACCACCCCATTTGTCCTGGATAGAGGCAGTACTGTATACCTCACGTCAGAATCGAAAACAAGAGCGTATGAGACTGAAACACGTGTATCTCGGTTGATGCATAACTATACAGCTTTTTAGCCTCCAGCAATTCAAATATCCAATGCACCTTTTAAGAAATGGAATAACTGATTTAAAATTAAACATAAGTTGTTGGTAGAGACCCAGCTTGCATTGATAATTCTATTTACATTATACACTGTGATTATAGTAAACAACAAGAAATGTCACTGTAAGTGACAAATGCTCATGAAGTGGTTTTGACATTTGACCTCTAAGTGTGACCTTGACCTTAGAGCAACGGACCTGAATCGTCTTGTTATGTTGAGTACTTGTGCCAAGTTATTTGAAAATCCGTCCAGGAATGCCAGAGTTATTGACCGGACACGATTGTACGGACTGACGGACGGACGGATGGTGCGACTACTATATGCCGCCCTTCAAATAGAATAGAACATAGTTGCGGATCCATGATTTGAGTCTTGAACGGCATGCCATGAGGTTTCTAATGCACACTCACAATCAGATTTACTTTCTCCCATTTCTGCTCATGTGAGATAGGCATTTTCCTTATGTGAGATTATAAATATCGTCCCTGGTTACAATTCTGACCCTCGGGTGAGATTTACCTATCTCACATGGATAAACTCATGGTGGATTCTTTTTCTTGCATATCAATGACATTTTGTGCATCGAAGTCACCAGTAACTAACATTTTAATGTTTTTTTAACTCAATGACGTCATGCATCTGTTCACGTTATTGACGTCATTATTGATGCGCGTGAATTTTATCTCGACCCTAGGGTGAGATGGAAATATCTAGCCCCGGTAAAATAACGGATTTCCTTGTCCGGTATGCAAGAAAACTATCAAGAAAACTATCTAGCCCCGGTAAAATGACGAATTTCCTTGCATACCGGACAAGAATATTCGTCATTTTACTCTATCTTGCATACCGGATAAGGAAATCCGTCATTTTACCGGGGCTAGATATTTCCATAAAGCCAAAAGGCTCGTTAAAATTAAAACAATTCATAACTCGTTTCATAAATCTTATCAGTAGGGGAGCAGCCTTGATATTCTCCTACATCTTTCAAATATCGCAACCACGCTTGACAACGAAAAGTAGTACGTCATCTTTCGGCAACGTCAAACAAACAAAAAATGTCCGCCATTTTGAATTTTTTAAAACACATAATTTGGAAAATTGTGACAATTTTTGATCATGAAATTTCATTTCCGCTTTAAGTTTCGTGATTTTCGGCTAAACCGACTTTTTTTAGACGCTTTACTGCGTGATAAATGCAGACCCGCCTTGTAAAATGTCGAAGCGAGGGGCGATAACTCTAAAAGATGCCATTTATAGAATACGATTAAAATGACAACAACCGTGTGTTTTTTGTGAAATAAAATACGAGGAGATACTTAAATTGTTGTTTTAGCTCACACATTGCATGAATTTTGCTGCATGTCACGAAAAGCATGTTATTTCTTTATCAAAAGTACACGAAAATACGAATTGTTTGACTTAACTGTAATTTTGACTCGACTGACCTCGCAAGAACTGCAGGCGCGTATTCGATGGAGCGGGTAGTATTGGGCACCCTCTTATATGTGGAAAGTGTACGTAACAATCGCTACTGTTCAAGATGGGAGTTGGGGTGGAGAGAAGGAGGGGGAGGGCATCTGAGCTGAGATTTAAAAGGATGCACCCCATCCCCATCCCACCCCAACTAAAATCATGAAAGTCTGTTTTTGAAAGCTCTTGCAAGCATACTTTCTTCAACATATTCAGATAATATATTTGTTGCTGTGTTTTTGACTAGACTTTCCAGCGTCTAATTGTCATCCGCAACTTGGCGCAGTCAGTAGCGCAGCGGATTTGTAACCGGAGGTGGTGCCACTGAGTTTTGTCGGTGTGTTCATGGGCAAGACACTTTCCCCTAGCCTCATCCGTCGGATGGGGACGTAAACCGGGTGGTCCCGCGTATAGGTCTATCATCCGAGCATGTTAAAGAACCATATGAATCTATTTGATAATAAGAGCAGGGCACGGTTCCCGGATTCCTATGTATCCTTACCCTCTCTCTGGGGCGGCTCTAAATAACCTGTACTGTGTTGATGAGCCGTTAAATATTCAAATGAATTTATCCGCAACTGCACTCAGCACTGTCATATGTACTGTAGCTGTCCCATGCTAGTATCATGAATCAACCGTGGAATATATCGCCCATACATAAAAGGGTTTGAGGGCCCCATCTTACTTGTATTAGTTTAAATATAGACCATTTGTCGGTTGAAACCTAAGATGAATTTTTTATCACACAGAAATACTGTCGTAATACTTATACTGATAGCATCGAAGTAGAGTAAAGAAGGCCATTTTTTTTACTTTATATTTTTAAAGTTGAATTGTGTTTTATGTCATTATAGCACATTTTAGGCCATATTTCCTGGGTAGAACCAGTACTGTGTACTTTCTGCTATCTGTAAGAATCGACACTTTCTCACCTACAAGTTGAGCTCTCAGTGAGAATTGAACCCGCAGCGGTGAGAGGTGAAAATGAGAATGTATAAAAAATAAAAAAGGCAACCGAACATCTCCATTACTCAATATGTCCATGGGACTTGAATGACCGCACTGAAAACAATCCGTGGAAAATTGTACAATGCAAAAATATATATTCATAAATAAATTTTATTTTGATGCAAAATCGATATGCTATAGATAAAGATCATGTAAAGTTTCGAAAAGATTGGTTAAAAACTGTGGAAGGATATAGACCGACAGATAACTAACACCATATGCCGCCTCACCATTCGAGGTAAACAATAAACATTTAATGTACATATTAAGGCCTTAAATATTATCTTTCATGACTAAGTAAAAAATATGTAACAAGTCAGATATCAAAATGAATTTTTATTTGATTTAAAACATTTTATTTCAAATATCAAAACATCCCAATATAAAGGGTATTACATAAAAAATTAAATTGCATCATACAATAATTGTTTTTATTTATTAAAGGGACACACAGCATTTATCAAGTATTTATCAAGCATTAAAATGTGCACCTCGATTTATTAATCAATAAGTACTGATAAAGGTGATCCTTTGAGAGCAACTAACACAATTAAGAGAATAAAGCAGCAGTCTCGGTTTTATTGAGTCTGTTCATGAAAAGTAATGGAAGAAGCAACACTTCTCACGCCCCCTAGCGCCGGCTTAAGCGGTATTCTACTTCAAAGCCACCTATATTGGGCTCGTTGGTCCCAAAGGACCAGTAAAAAATAACACTACTGATTCGTAGCACGGGGAGACTTTTTACAGCCGCCACACTGCACTAAACGGACGCTAGTGTGAATGTTAATAAGTACTGATAAATGTGATCCTTTGAGAGCAACTAACACAATTAAGAGAATAAAGCAGAAGAATTGATTTTACACACGCTTGCATATATTTAAATTATAACATTTTGGCGTTTAAAAAAAAAAGAATGCTGCATGTCCCTTTAATATGCGCACCTCTCCGCCTGTATTGTTTATATGGTGCAAGTCATTTTCAACATATGTGGGGTTATATATATACATGTATCTGTTTTTTGTTTTTTTGCGGAGACAGACCACCCACTTTTCTGGGTAGAACCAGTAATATACACCTCCTGCCATCTGTTATTCCACAAACTTTATAATCCAATAAAATTCAGAAAACATCATTTTAATCCAATAAAGTAATTGGGCATTGTCGGTCAGATTAACAGAAACACATTTATATTTTCGTATTAGCCCTTATTGTGAGCCACTCCAATGAACTGTCCAGTTAAAGTCGCCATCGATCCACCTCTGTCAACAGTCAGACATGTATGTTGATATGATATTTTGCTGAACTGGTGATCCTGGGAATTTCGAAATTAGTGGGTCCAAATAACCTTCCCTCAAGTCACAAATGTTCGTTTAAGTATTTCTGATTCGGCTGATTATGTTGTAAAAATTTATTATAATGAATATGTGACGACACACTCGTTTCAATAAAATCCTCCCATATTTTGTGACTTCAGTACAGTTTCCCAGCATCTCATGACATCAGGGACTCTGAAAATAAAAATGATACAGATTCTGTTTAACCATACATATTTTTCTTTCAACTTAAATAGGTAACAAGTTGGTGAGTTGAAATAGATGAATAAAAAGTGACTATAGAACTTTTTTTTATAAGAATACAAATTGAACAGAACATGGTGGAAACAATGACCAGAAAAAAAACCTATAAAACTTCTAACTTTACTTTAATTTTTAAACATGATCACTGGTGGTTTCAAATGCAGGACCAAAATATGGGTATCACCGGTTACTTTGCTTACCAGTTTTTTGTGTTAAAAAAACAACCTTACAAACATTGGGTCGGAGGGTCTAAGAACCGAATTAAAACACCAAAATAACTCTGGCCTAAGTTGGATCAACAACACATATGTCATTTAGAGCCGCCCTTGAGAGATGGGAAGGGCACATAGGATAATTAAAAAATGATACATCTTTTGTTTACCGTAACCAGATTTTGTTTCAACTTAAATAGTTAACAAGTTGTAGAATTGAAATATGTAGATGAATAGTGATTTTAGAAAAAATGTTACATGTAAGATGAATTAAAAAAAAATTGTTTTCGGCTGATCAACACTTTACCGGTATACCATATTTAGAGCCACCCCAGCTAGAGGGGAAGGAGGACACATATGATAGGAATTTGAGAACCTGCCTTATACTTACTAATGAATATATTTCTTTGGTTCTTCATGGTGCTCGAAGGGTAGAGATTAGAGAACCCCCAATTTCAATCCCAATCTGGACAACAAACGAGGCTGAGGGAAGGTGGTGTATAGCCCGAAAACACAGACGAATCTCAGTGGTGCATGTGTGACTTGAACCCGAAATCTCCAGATTGTTATCGTCCGCCATGCTATCGCTGGGTCAATGCCAGCACATTATGTTAAGTCAGGGTCCTGGTTAAGTTTAATATTTTAGATGTAATTGTCACAAAATGTCACGGGTAGAGCGTACTGGTCGTATATAGCTCTTGTATCGGTTACACCCAAAATCTATTGTTCGAGGTGAAACAATTTCACAATATTCATGATCTATTCATGTAACACGTAAAAGCGTGCACATTTTAAGTGGCCGCCAGAGAGGCCGTGTCATAAGTTTAGTTTTGTGCTAATGCATGTAAACGGATAGGTATATTTTCCTTAAACGGCAAAATTGTATAAGGGGCCTCTCGTGTTGATTCAATACTGTAGATTTAGCCACGTTTGTCACGGACTGAACGGGGGAAATAATGATTTGGGCGTAATGTTTGCTATAAAACCCATTGTCTTCTAGCTTTCGCCGGGATCATCGAAAGTACTTTGTTGGAACAGAGATTGGACGGCAAATTTCACAGGCAACATGTGGTTAGTAGTTTTATTAAACTTTTATCGTATATTTGTATTCAGTGGGCGGCGCCATCTTGTTTGGCGGTTACGACATCCGGTTAGCATTGATGTTTCTCAAACATAACTTTAGACTAGCATATGAGTTTGAAGTTACTTTATTAGATGTAATTATTGTAATTGATCATTAATTGTAAAACAATATTAATTTGATAACAGTGGATAATAGGTGCATTAATTAACGTTGGCGTATAATTCAGTGATTGTAATACACGATTGTTAACATTAGTTGACAATGAGATGAGTGACACGAATAAATGCGTGCATGCATAACTCAGTGAGTGTAATATATGAGTAATTTGATCATGTTTATATTACATGTATTAAGGGCATTGATTAACAGCGACGTACATAGCGTATACATGGCGTTGTAGAATATGTATACATTGCTACTAATCATTAGTACAGCTTACATATATTGATTGAATAATGATTTGTTTGGGTAATGATAATTATGCAAGATTGTTATGTTTGTAAACCGACAGCTAAAACGTATGTATAATTACAGCCTAAGCCATCCAGGATCTAAGCCATCCAGGATATAAGCCATCCAGGGTTGGAAATAAGCCATCTAGGGTTGGAAATAAGCCATCCAGGATATAAGCCATCCAGGATATAAGCCATCCAGGGTTGGAGTAAGCCATCTAGGTTTGGATATCCAGGAGTGGAGCTAAGCTTCCACGACTAACGTTACAAGCGGTGGAGACGGTCCCCGTACCTGCGCAGCCAGGTTTTACTAACGACAACCCCCGGGACACAAGGTGGGCCCGTTACCAGTCCTCACTGGAGGAATATCATTCACAATCTCAGTGGAGATTAACTATCATTGCATCGCGTCATCAACCCTTACAGAAGGCATTTGATGACAATCATCCATTGAATTCGCGCATCATCATCTTCATGAGCTCTCGCGCATCACAGTTATCGCGCTAGATCAACATTGTTATAGATTTAACAACACTTTAGTGTCTTAGACTTTCAGTATTTATAACAATACTAAGAACGTCTTAAACGTTCAGGAGAACATTCTTTTCATAGTTCATTTGTGTATTCGCTTGTTTTTTTAGATAATTGTATATATATTAAACATATTTTAAAAGTTGCATTAAATTTATGTAAATGCATTCACCGTCATTGATTCTTTCCTGAGTTAGCCCAACCACTAAGGTCATCCTGTGACAACTGGTGTCAGAAGTGGGATTTTGGGCGACTACGGAGGGAAAGAATCAATAAGTGATCTTTATTATGATATACTAAATCTCTACTTATTATTTTAGAATTGTGTACCACCCTCTGATCCATCAAGGCGACTGTCGACGATCACGGCCACAGCTTGGAAGTCAAGACACGACAAGGGTAGGGTGAGTCCAAACTGTTGTTTTGTCCGTTCTTTCCTTGGCGCGAGGTCGCAGTGGTCTACACGAGTGGGTCTGAGGCACTTTTGCTCAATAATTTTGGTGTTTCTTTTACCTCCCTTGATATACACATAGTATCCAATTAGGTTGGCGAGCAAGACGTTCTACTCATGTTGTGACACTCGAGTATACTTATATTAATGGGAGAAGTAAATATACATGTACCTGTTATACGCATTTCTATGATTGTTTAAGGTTTATGTCCAATATCAAATTAAGATATTTTATGTAGTGTATATGTTTTGTGGAAGCTAGATACTATCTATACATAACCGTTAGTAGTTAGCGCTAGTACAAATGTGTATGTAACTGGTCCTATGATGATGCCCAGGTATTTACTGAGGACACAGTGACTTACCATTAGTAGTTAGTTGAGTAGAATTATTAGTGACGTGTGTATTGTAATTATTGAAGTGTGTAGTCCACAATGTCCATAGACATGACGTCCATAAAGGATCTTACGGAAATGGGTAAGGAGTTAGGTTATGCTGGAGAGGAGCTTAGAACCTTTGTTAAAGACGAACAGGCTAGAGAAAGGGAATTTAGACTTAAGGAAAGAGAATTAGCAAAGCAGGAAAGAGATGAAGAAAGTAGAATAGCTAAAGAGAAGCTAGAATTCGAAAGTAGGTTAGCTAAAGAGAAGCGAGATGAAGAAAGTAGACTAGCCACAGAGAAGGTAGAATTAGAAAGTAGATTAGCTAAAGAGAAGCGAGATGAAGAAAGTAGACTAGCCACAGAGAAGTTAGAATTAGAAGATAGGTTAGCTAAAGAGAAGTTAGAATTAGAAAGTAGAATAGTAAGGCAGAAGCAAGAGTTAGAACATGAGAGGTTCGAAACAGATGGTAGACTAGCTAAGGCTAATATGATGATGGAGAGGGAGAAAAAAGAGTTTGATCATAAGTTAGCTTTAGAGTTGGAAGCAGCTAAGACACATAGTAAGGAAAGTAAAACTGAAGGGAAAGATAGTTATTCTGGGAAGTTAAAAGGTTCGAAGTTACCATACTTTGATGCTGACAAAGATAACATGGACAGTTACTTGTTACGGTTCGAACGTTATGCTGAGTTACAGGAATGGACCAAAGATAAGTGGGCAGTTCATTTAAGTGCGTTATTGAGAGGCAAGGCCTTAGATGTATTTTCTAGATTACCTAGTGTAGATGCTCTTGACTATGACAAGTTAAAGGATGCTCTTTTAAAGAGATTTGAGTTAACTGAAGAAGGTTTTAGAAAGCGGTTTAGAGCTTGTCTGCCTGAGAAAGGCGAGTCATTTATTCAGTTTATTAGTAGGTCTAGAAATTACTTAGATAGGTGGTTAGAGTTAGGGAAGGTAGCGCAGACTTATCAGGGCCTCATAGATTTCTTGTTGCGGGACCAGCTATTCAATGTTTGTAGTAGAGATCTGTTCTTATTTCTTAAAGAAAGAAAACTAACTAGTGTAAATGAAATGGCAACACAAGCAGATCAGTTTGCCGAGGCTCGAGGTGGAGCTCATAATGTAGTGTCGAAAGACAGAACTTTTAGAGATAGGCAAGGGGACGATCATAAACAGAAAGGCCAGAGTGGAAACTATAGAGGTGGAGGTAGTTCGATGGGTTCTAGAGGAGGTAGCAATAGTGGTAACACAGGTAGAACTTTTATTCGTTGTCGTCACTGTAATGGGAATCATGCTTCACATGAGTGTAGGAAAGCGGTGAAAGTGTCCGCTATCGTAGACAATTTCAGTGAAAATAGTAGAGGTGACAACAATGTAGGGAGTCAGAACCAAGGTTTTAACAACCCATGGAATTTCGGTAGAGGTAGAGGTGGTCAAAACCGAGGTAGAGGTAGAGGCAGAGGTAGTAATAGTCCGGTTATTAAAACCGAGAGTAGTAGCTGTTGTGTTAAAGCGGATGGTGTAATGACGAAGATCGGAACATGTCTCTTTCCGTATGCAAATCTTCCAACGGCAGATGGTAGAGTGAATGGCACGGACGTAATTGTAATGAGGGATACAGGTTGTACAGGTGTGGTAGTTAGGCGTAGTTTAGTTACGGATGACCAGTTGGTAGGTAAACAGTCACCGTGTATGTTGTTAAATAAGTCGGTAGAGCACGTGCCAATAGCGAGAATAGATGTAGATACACCTTTCTTTAAAGGGACTACAGAGGCACTATGTATGGATGACCCGATGTATGATTTAACGATAGGGAACATAGATGGTTCAGCACTTCCGGTAATGTCCGATTTTAGAAGTAGCATAAGTAATGCCGTAGAGACTAGAGCGCAGGTTCAGAAGCAAGCTCAGGCTTATAGAAAATTAAAGGTTCCTGCAGCCGTAGGTGACATATCTAAAGCAGAGTTTATAGAAGCACAAACTCAAGACGAGTCATTAGGTCCTTGTAAGGTGAAGGCCAAGGATGGTGTAGTGAAGAAGTGTAAAGGGTCCGGTAGTTGTAAGTTTGTACATAAGAATAGGTTATTGTACAGAGAATTTGAAGATAGTGGTAGTAGACAGTTTCACCAATTAGTGGTTCCTACCCAGTATAGAACGACAGTGCTTAAGGTAGCTCATGAGTCGATTATGGGAGGTCATTTGGGCGTAAAGAAAACGTCAGATAGAGTATTGGCAGAATTTTATTGGCCAGGCGTTAGCGGAGATGTAACTAGGTATTGTAGGTCCTGCGATGTATGCCAAAGGACAGTACCAAAAGGTCGAGTGACCAAAGTACATTTAGGTCAGATGCCACTGATAGATACACCATTTAAGAGGGTAGCCGTAGACATAGTTGGACCAATTTTTCCAGTGTCGGATAGGAAAAATAGGTACATTTTAACCATGGTAGACTATGCAACTAGGTATCCGGAGGCAGTAGCATTGCCCTCAATTGAAAATGAGAGAGTAGCTGAGGCATTAGTTGATATGTTCAGTAGGCTAGGTGTACCAGAGGAAATGCTGACTGATTGTGGGTCACAGTTTACGTCAGAACTTATGGCTGAAGTAAGCAGGTTATTGTCTTTGCGTCAAATCATGACAACACCATATCACCCTATGTGTAACGGGTTAGTCGAACGATTTAACGGGACGTTAAAGCAAATGTTACGGCGTATGTGTACCGAGAGACCCAAAGATTGGGACAAGTATCTCAATGCTTTATTGTTTGCATTTAGAGAGGTTCCACAAGAGAGTTTAGGATTTTCTCCGTTTGAGTTATTGTACGGTAGGTCAGTTAGAGGTCCCATGAGGATTCTTAGAGAGATGTGGGCAGGTGAAGTAGATAGTGATGAGGTTAAGACTACATATCAGTATGTTTTAGATCTGAAGGAGAAACTAGAGGAGACTTGTAAGATAGCTCAAAGTCAGTTAGTTAAGGCAAGTACCAAGTACAAACGGTACTATGACCAGAAAGCTAGAGCTAGGAAGTTTAAGATAGATGACCAGGTGTTACTGTTACTCCCGACCGACAATAACAAGTTGTTATTACAATGGAAAGGTCCGTTTTACGTTAGAGGGATAGTGAACACTATGGATTACCGTATCGAGATAAACGGAAAGTTAAAGACCTTTCATGCGAATATGCTGAAAGAGTATATAAGTAGAACCGATAATGTGCAACAAGGGGTGTTAACCGTAGTTAATGTTGCAGTTATTGAGGCTAGTGAGGAAGACAGTAGTGAGGACACTAGTCCCATGTATTTTCCCACTAGTGTAGGTAGGGAGAGAGCAGCCGATGTAGACATATCGGGCATGCTTAGTGTAGCAGAGAAACGAGAGGTAAGTCGTTTAGACTCTGAGTGTAGTACTGTTCGGTCCGATAAGTCGAGACCAACAGATGTAGTGCAGTGTAGCTTTAAGCACACGTTAGCAAATCCGATTAGGGAATCGAGAGACCCTACTCCATTTCGCAAACAGTATACTGGTAATGCGATGGATGCAATGTGTAAGGTTGGAGTTCTTGTAGTGACAGGAAGTAGTGTTATTAGTAACCGTAAAGTCGGTGTAATAGATCGTGGAAAGCACAATATTGGGGCAGACTATTTAAGTCGCCGCACATAATGACCGGTTTAATACAATAGTGTATTGCAGTGTATTGTACAATAGTAGTATATGTTACGACAGGGTAGTGTACAATTGTAGAATAGTGTTGAAATTGTAATTACATATTATAGTTAGGTTATCACTGCAGTGGTAATAGTTAACATACTCAAGCGATTGAGCGATCAGCTTGTACGTTTTGTCGCTCGTTTGCTCAGAAGAATTAATAGTTTCTTAACGTGTAAATATTAATTATCATTTTGTTGAATTTTAAAAGTGTAGCACTTTCTTTAAGTGGGGAGATGTTGTCACAAAATGTCACGGGTAGAGCGTACTGGTCGTATATAGCTCTTGTATCGGTTACACCCAAAATCTATTGTTCGAGGTGAAACAATTTCACAATATTCATGATCTATTCATGTAACACGTAAAAGCGTGCACATTTTAAGTGGCCGCCAGAGAGGCCGTGTCATAAGTTTAGTTTTGTGCTAATGCATGTAAACGGATAGGTATATTTTCCTTAAACGGCAAAATTGTATAAGGGGCCTCTCGTGTTGATTCAATACTGTAGATTTAGCCACGTTTGTCACGGACTGAACGGGGGAAATAATGATTTGGGCGTAATGTTTGCTATAAAACCCATTGTCTTCTAGCTTTCGCCGGGATCATCGAAAGTACTTTGTTGGAACAGAGATTGGACGGCAAATTTCACAGGCAACATGTGGTTAGTAGTTTTATTAAACTTTTATCGTATATTTGTATTCAGTGGGCGGCGCCATCTTGTTTGGCGGTTACGACATCCGGTTAGCATTGATGTTTCTCAAACATAACTTTAGACTAGCATATGAGTTTGAAGTTACTTTATTAGATGTAATTATTGTAATTGATCATTAATTGTAAAACAATATTAATTTGATAACAGTGGATAATAGGTGCATTAATTAACGTTGGCGTATAATTCAGTGATTGTAATACACGATTGTTAACATTAGTTGACAATGAGATGAGTGACACGAATAAATGCGTGCATGCATAACTCAGTGAGTGTAATATATGAGTAATTTGATCATGTTTATATTACATGTATTAAGGGCATTGATTAACAGCGACGTACATAGCGTATACATGGCGTTGTAGAATATGTATACATTGCTACTAATCATTAGTACAGCTTACATATATTGATTGAATAATGATTTGTTTGGGTAATGATAATTATGCAAGATTGTTATGTTTGTAAACCGACAGCTAAAACGTATGTATAATTACAGCCTAAGCCATCCAGGATCTAAGCCATCCAGGATATAAGCCATCCAGGGTTGGAAATAAGCCATCCAGGGTTGGAAATAAGCCATCCAGGATATAAGCCATCCAGGATATAAGCCATCCAGGGTTGGAGTAAGCCATCTAGGTTTGGATATCCAGGAGTGGAGCTAAGCTTCCACGACTAACGTTACAAGCGGTGGAGACGGTCCCCGTACCTGCGCAGCCAGGTTTTACTAACGACAACCCCCGGGACACAAGGTGGGCCCGTTACCAGTCCTCACTGGAGGAATATCATTCACAATCTCAGTGGAGATTAACTATCATTGCATCGCGTCATCAACCCTTACAGAAGGCATTTGATGACAATCATCCATTGAATTCGCGCATCATCATCTTCATGAGCTCTCGCGCATCACAGTTATCGCGCTAGATCAACATTGTTATAGATTTAACAACACTTTAGTGTCTTAGACTTTCAGTATTTATAACAATACTAAGAACGTCTTAAACGTTCAGGAGAACATTCTTTTCATAGTTCATTTGTGTATTCGCTTGTTTTTTTAGATAATTGTATATATATTAAACATATTTTAAAAGTTGCATTAAATTTATGTAAATGCATTCACCGTCATTGATTCTTTCCTGAGTTAGCCCAACCACTAAGGTCATCCTGTGACAGTAATACAAGGATGTTTTTATCTTGTTCGATTCATTTTACATCCGTACTATGGACAATATGACCTATTTATGTGTCGATGCGCTGTAAAACACCATTTATTCATTTTTATTTTTAGTATAAGAAGTCTGAGACTAAATGCAGGTCCACAATGCCACATATATACATTGATAAATTCATAGATTTTTTGAAACTGTGCTTACCTACACACTGGCTTACACAAGGCTCTTGATGTAGTTATACAGATTACTGTGAGACTGGGAAATGACTGTGAAAACAGGCTGTGGTAACACAATGCACACTGACACTGCCTCATTTAAACAGACCTTATTGGTCCAAGGACTGTCATACTGGCCCAATGCCGAAGGCCGCGGGCCAATATGATAGTCCGAGGACCAATAACTGGGCCAATATGAAAACACTTAATTAATGAAATTTTTATTAATTAACTACTTAATATCTCTCTTTATTCCTATGTTAAATATCATTTACAGGTAAGAAAAAACAAGAGAGATATGTTCAATATAACACTTATTAACAAGTATCTGATTCAAATAAATCTACCACTGTGGAAAATCACACACAAACGTGATAATAGCTATATTTCAGCGAAGTCGATGTAACCGAATTTACAAATAATCAAACCTTAATTATTTTGATTGTCTACATTACATAGGCGAACATAGCTCTGCGACGTTGTGTTTTCTTTCTTCAAAATGGCGTCCTTAAAAAAACAAAGCCTTGGTCAGATTGGCCGTGTTGGCTTATCCAATCAGATTGCTTGAATTTCATATTGGCCGAGTTTTCCCATACTGGCCGAGTTTCTCTTCATATTGGCCTTGTTTTTTACCATATGATGCGTGCAGTTTCCTGCAAACCACGGCAGATAATAAGTAGTTAATTAATAACAGGTATTATATACCCAACAAAAAAAACAGTGTCTGCTATCCTATCTTTTTTATATTGTTTGTGTTCTTTTCCGTATTTAATTGAACTGTCGGTTAGTCTCTATCATCCAGGCACACCCAAGCTGAGTGCAAGCGCCGGCCATCGCATTGTCTTTAAGAGAAGTCTCGCAAGATGTTCGAGACTAACTGCCAGTTTGAACATAGTTTCGCTGTGTAGCAGTCTAGTTTGAACACTTTTGAAAATGTTATGTGCAAGCTTTTGACACAGACAAATAAGGTCAGTGTTAGATGAGTATTCTGTTTTTTGTGCGTAACAAATGAAGTTTGTGGATAGTATTTTATAAAAATAAATCATCGTTTACTGCTGATGTATCGTTATTTCAATCACTTTTTGTCGTTCAGTTGTCATAATTTAATTTGCTCACTCGTATGACATTAGTTTGGTTGTCATTTTTGTGTTGAACTTGTAACAGAAATATATTATACTTATAAGTGAGGTTTTACTAACAGTGATACATTACACGATTAATCGCGAGCGGTAGCTCGCCTTACGGTTAACGCGTTGTTGATTTTCTGAAATTGCCATACTAAGGCAATAAAACTCTTCGTCAAACCGTTAGAGTTACCTGCCCGTAAAGTTGCATCGTGCAAGTAAAACAGTGCACCGTGCAGGTGAATCGTATTTCTAGCGCGTCGTTATAACCTCGCATGAACGCCGAGCGTAGCGAGGTGTTATTCGAAGGAAAATAAAGCTCATTACACCGAGATTACATCGAGCGAAGCGACGTTATGCAGCTAATTTCACCGAGGGAAGCGAGGTCTTGTGCATTGAATATAACATACATTTAAATTAAGTTTGTTTTCGATTCTCTTCTCTTCTATTTCGCTGACTCAGTCTGGAACATTCAATTCAACATATTTATTTTTTACAATCTAATTTGTTCAAAAAAACAAAATCCACGATTTAATGCTTAATTACGTTTAAATAAAAGTGAATGCGTTTATATTTATTATTTAAAAAAATAAAGATAGAATATAATAGCCTGGTTCTCTGGCTTAAAATAGAATAGAATAGAATAACTTTTATTTTCCAATCAAGGCCCATCACTGGGCCATTACACTCACAGTACTAGGTACTACCTTTGTGAAGGGCAAAACTATAACCAATTTTTGATTGCAGTAAAATTATAAGTTAAACTGATTCATTTAGAAACACCAACAAATGTAAAAACAATCCAAAATATGAATCAAATTTGATGTAGAAGCACTCGAGCAGATGTTTTCATTTTGCATTGAGTTTAGACAACTCCACTGATGTACACTGTAAGGCATAGCAGTATGAGTATTGCACACATTATTTAATCGCTATAGTATATTAACTTAAAACGACGCTTGCCACTGTTCAGCAACAACAAAATCAACGATTTAATGCTTGATTATGTTTAAATAAAAGTGATTGCGTCAATATGTAATTAAGTTAGTTTTACTAGGTCTATTTTTTTTATATCAGATCTACATACTTGAAAATACAATATGACAAAGGACTAAGAAAGCTGGCTAAGCGCTGACCATCCTATCTAATAGTAATAAATTTCTGAGATTGTGTGAACTGTGTCATTGCTTTTTGTTCAAATGGTATTTAACGACCCACTGCGCCATTTAAGTCTCAATTACACTTATTAATAATAAAAATTCACATGAAACAATAGTTATATGCAATAATAATTATTCGCCTACCTTTTTATCCTTAAATTGTTTATCCGAAACCAAACGTGGTAAGTGAAATATCCTTTCTTTTACTTGAAAGCACAAACGTAAACCTTTTTTGTTCTTTGTAGACAAAGTGAAACACCTAATGTACTGTAGACGTAATAGTACGTCACCATTATGACAATTTTCTATGCTGATTACGTCAGTCAGTGACGTTCGACGCAATTTTAATTTCAAGAGGGGATGTAGAGAGTGGTGACTTGGGAACAAGGTATTAAACGAACTGATTATTTCAAATGACACATCATTGAGGATTTGTTTGTTTGTTTGTATGGTGTTTTACGTCATTTTCAACACATGTAAGGTTATATATGACGGTGGATTTTTGGGTGGTGGAGGCAGACCACCCACTTGTCCTGGATAGAACCAGTAATATAGAACCAGTTCTATACACCTCCCGCCATCCGTAAGGATCGACACATCCTCACAAGTCGAGCTCCCAGCGGGATTCGAACCTGCAGCGGTGAGAGACGAAAAGGTTTACAACGCAACATTCAGTATCACATGAAACAATTCATTCCTATTCCTTCCTACCTGATCATTGCTGCTAAGTGAAGGCATTTACATTTAGGAAATAGGAATAGATTGGATCATCCTGAGAATTCTCATAAAAAAAAAGTATGCATACATAATTATACTGATCATGCTTATTCAAGTTCACCTGACACTTATTCACTATTTAAGTCATTTTTTTCACAACTGTGGCCGATTTGCTTCACAATTATTATTATTAATTTATTTATTTTATTTAATATTGTTATTTTATTTATTTTGGAAAACATTTCCACCACTTAAATTGTTCAATATTGTTTTGTTCTGGATATGTTCATAGAAGAAAGTTTATCTAAAATGTTTCATATTATCCTGCTCCCACAAAAACAATGCATGTATTCAACACTTTTTTCACAAATTAGGCAGTTTTCGCGCTATTTTTTCTCCACCAAAATGACCAGGCTAGGGTCGGGAGTCTTCACAATTTCTAGTGGGTAAAAGCCCTGCCAACATTACAATGGAAATCACACTGCAGTGCTTGGTTTGATTTAGTTTAAACTTATTTATTTTACATCGATTGTAACGAAAGCTCTATGAACTTATTTGAATCACTCTCGATGTCTTCCTGGGTAGAACCAGTACTAAGCAATGCAGATAAAGTGTCTTGCTCAGGGACACAACGCAATGACGGGAATCGAACTCACGACTTTTGGATCATGGGTCCAACGCTCTACCACTAGATCACAGCGCTCCACGGTTTCATTTGGAAGTAATAGAGTATAATGTGTAGATCCCCATTTCGACTTCGAAAAGTTATGCTTAAATAATTTGTTGAATTAGTTTTTTTTATGTGATGATCGCAAAGTTTGTATTTGAATACAGGGAGTAAGTATACACCCTGGTGAATAGTAGTGGGTTGCGTTTTTTAGAACGGAGCAACTGAGTTGGGTTTAGAAAATCCCTATGTTATAAGATATTACAGTAATACTACACAATGTAACCATTTTATTTACTTAAACCGACGCTCGCCATGAGGCAGTGCCTTATTCATATTAAGCTGTAAGCCATGTTCTATTTCAGAAGTTAACGACGAACGTTATGTTTATAATAGAAGATGCTATGCAAATAGTATGAACTTTGTTAATAAACTATAGGTATACATACTTAAATCGTTAAACAATCGTTATATGTAAATAATGTATGATTAACCGAACTAAGGATTAGTAAAATATTTAGAAACAAAAAATTACGACAAAAACATACTCACAGGAATAATAAACCGTTGTCATTAGCAGACTCGTTTTGACTCTCGTTAGAAAACGCGCGATAATGTTGTGCATTGGAGCATGCGCAGTTACATTCATTGGGCCTACGCCAAATATTTACCACTTAAGGATGTCCCATACTATTGTTTTCATACATATGTAAATAGAAGTATACCATTAGAAGATAGAATATGTATCCACTGCAACAAGATTGAAGAAGAATTTCATTTCATTTTAGAATGCGATAATTTTAAAGATATTCGAAAAATATATATTTAAAAAGCATTTTTGGAATCGAACGAGCATGTTCAAATTAAAAGATTTTTTTACAGCAAAAATGAAAATGAAATTAAAAATCTGAGTGTGTATATTTTTAAATCATTTGAAATTAAAAAAAACAGTAACAATGCATTGATCTGATGTATTTGTAATTACATGGTTCAATTGTAGTATTGTGTGTGAATTTGCCAAATAGTCATGTATAATTGTGTGTAATTTCGCCAAATAGTCATGTATAATTGTGTATAATTTTGCCAAAATGTATAATTGTGTGTAATTTTGCCAAATAGTCATGTATAATTGTGTGTAATTTCGCCAAATAGTCATGTATAATTGTGTGTAATTTTGCCAAAATGTATAATTGTGTTTAATTTTGCCAAATAGTCCAAATAGTCATGTATAATTGTGTGTAAATTTACTCGTTTTCTTTTGACTTATTCGTATGTTATTTGTGTGTGGTGTGGTGGTAAGCCACGTTTGAAAATCTTGATCCTGTTTGAATTGGAAGTTTATGTGCTTATATGTGCATAGCAAGAATATGGTTATCTATTATACAACAACCAACACATTAATTTATCTCTTCATGTTTAGTCACCTTCTCCGTGAATTCTGAATTGCAAATTAAGACATGTTCATGTATGTCGCAATTTGTACTATATATTTGTTGTTTGTTTTGTTTTGTATTGTTTTAGGCTGATTGTTTGTTTGTTTGTTCTTCGTTCTCAAGTAAGAAGTAAACAGTGTAACTTTGTATATCCCTTGCATCTGATATGTAGTACACATGTATGTACGAATCTTGGTACGTCTGTTAAAAATGTGTATATGTATATATAGTATGATCACATGGGCCTATGGCTTACTGATTTTGAAATAAAGTGCTTCCATATATAATTACTCTTTAAAAATTTCTACCCTCATACCAAACCACCCCACCACATCACACCACCACATCACACCACCAAACAAACAAAAATAACAGACAGACAGATATTTTATATTGATTTAAACTTTACAAGTTTATCATCATATACAATATGCAAACATATTCGTGACAGAATAAACAAAACAAACAAACAACAAAAACATAATTTTGCACACTAGTTACATATAAATTATATTATTGAATAATTTGAAATATTAAATAAGTGAATAAATATGTGGAAATGACACTGAACTTTAACTTACGCAAATTAAATTAAATATTTAATTAAAAAGACAATTTTGTTCTTATTATCATAACTAATTAATTGATAATAGTTTTCATTCGAGGATAAACCTAGTTTTGATTAAACGATAAATCATTACGAGAATCAAATGCTTCTTTTATAAGCCAAGATAAATTAAACAACTCTTTCTTATTACGTGTTTTCATTAGCTCTATGAATTTTAAAACACTTGGACATTTATAATAGTACTTTTTAATGTATTTTCTTCTTATATTATCATATACAGGACAAATCAAAACAAAATGGTATTCATCTTCGATGTCATTAGAAATACAAATGGTACAATAACGTTGGTTTCGTTCTAATCTGTTCTGTGCGTAGCGCCCAGTTTCAATTCGCAGTGAATGCGACGATAGTCTTAGTTTTGATAAAACAATTCGCAACTTATATGGCAAAATATCGAGATATGGTTCATATTCAAAATTACCTTTAAAATGTAAATACATTGGCAAAACTCTATTATTTACAACATCGCTGTTCCACTTTTGAACAAAACAATCGACTAAACGCTGTTTAAAAACAGTATGAAATGTTTTCAAAGGAACACTATTTGGATTATTCCAAACATAGCCAAAACCATACTCGTTTAGAAGCTTTTTAACATTCCCAGTCCAATTATTACGCCAATTTTCTATGTTATAGACGGAATTATTGTAAATAGTAGAAATTATAATAATTTGCACCCATATTTAACGATTCTAACATAGCGCAATATATACAATGGATACCGACCAAGTTCCCCGTAAATACCCGCATTGCTATTAGAAGTCTTAACATTTAAAATATATTTACAAAATTTTATGTGAATCCTGTCAATTTCTTTCGACTTAGAAAACCCCCAGGCTTCACAACCATAATTCAAAATGGATCCAACAAAGGAGTCGAATAATTGACACATTGTCTTCGGTTTAAAAATTAACAAGAACAACAAAAAAAAAATGAAAAAATAAAATAAAAAATAAAAACCGACACACAATCAGAGTTGTTCCAGAAGTGTGTACACTTTCTTTAAAACGTCTTTCAATACTAAAGTAGATGTTCCGCCAACAACAGTCAAATTGTACAACATATGTACCCCGTTTCTAAAAGTACTGAAGACGAGTATATATAACTTATATATTTCGAGAATCCAAACTCTATAGACACAATATAAACGACTTTAACCACCCGGACTAAACCCCAAAACTGAGAGCCGAATTGAGAGTTACCAACTCATAATTCAGTTTACGCATATTCAAACACGGGTATTTTATTAAGAACCTGTGAATAAACTTACTTTTAATCGACACAGATACATTATTATATGACCTGAGCACCTGGATAGAGTTTTGCTAAACTGTTTTGTAGTGTAATTTTGCCGTTATTTTGCGGGTTTGGTTCTGTTTTGGCTGGACGCTTCTAAAATTACCTGCTTCAATCTGTAATAATATATGTAAATGTTTTCTTTGTATTGCAGAAACACATCTTTATAAAAGCAAGGTTGCTATGCATATAATAAGTCGACATTGTGTGTCAATGCATGGGTGGGGATGGGATTTCTCGTAAAAATAATGTAATTTAATAATATAATTGCTACATTGCATGTGTCTATGTGGATAATGCGATGACAGGAAAGATGGATATTATATCTGAAACATAGAATTGAGCAATTTTATATATTTATTTATCACCACGATATTGTAACAGACACATATATGATAATGTACACATATATGATAATGTATTTTATGATGATATTTTGTCGATACCTTATTGTCGATGATTAGCCAAATTGTGATGTTGTTGCTTTTACAATTGCTAATTATGGTAGCGTTAATTTGTGTATTTATGACAGTGACTTTTGTGTATTACATGGTCGTGATGTATTTATGACAGTAACTTTTGTGTATTACATGGTCGTTACTTTAATATGAATGATTTTACTTGTATATTATTGCTAATTATGGAGTACTATGTATTTATAACAGTAACTATTGTGTATTACATGGTCGTGATGTATTTATAACAGTAACTATTGTGTATTACATGGTCGTGATGTATTTATAACAGTAACTATTGTGTATTATATGGTCGCAATGTATTTATGACAGTAACTATTGTGTAAAACATTATTTATAACAGTAATTATTGTGTATTACATTGTCGTGATGTATTTATGACAGTAATTATTGTGTATTACATGGTCCAAATGTATTTATAACCGTAACTATTGTGTATTACATGGTCGTGATGTATTTATAACAGTAACTATTGGGCAATATCCTGCTATCTGCCCCGCGGGATGAATTAGTTTTTCAAGAGTGAATAGAATAGAATATCATGATCATGATCACTCAGACGCTTAAATTTCACTAAATAGGTAATTATATACACATTCTTAAATATCGTCAAGCACTCCATATGTAATCGTGTCATTTGTCCCGAGACAAATGAGTTCTACTGAATTATATCATGTTATTGGTACATTTATTTCTTGCGGGAAGGGAAGTGTCTTAACATGCTTACTACACGGAATAAAGCTGAGGTAACTCCCAGAACTAATCTGTCCCGGGGCAGATAACAGGATTACATATAGAGCGCAATCTCTCGCTTTTACTGTCTTTCCATGCTACACAAAGGGAAGATATTCCCGGGAAGAGGGTTTTCTTTGGGGAAGAAAGCATTAGCAAAATGGGGCTTGCATGTTTTGGAGGTAGGCAAGTGTCCTAACATGCTCACTACACCGAATAAAGCTGAGGTAACTACCGGAACTAATCTGCCCAGGGGCAAATAAGAAGCAAACATGTACAGAACGATTTCCTACTTCAACGCTGTTTACATGCCGTATACAGGTAAGTACATGCACCAATACCGTTATTACCTTTCAAACGGTGTCCGTTTATGTGTACACAATAAACTACTTGTGTCCACTCCCCTCATAGCAACACATTCAATGCATCGATGCGCATAGTTTGGACTATATGAACAGAAAGTAATGTGCACCACGATTTCCATACTCATTGCCCGCAAGTCGATGTGCATGCAAGATTGCCGATTATGTATTATAATAGACGCATTTACGATACTTGGATTGAAATTCAAGACATTATAGGGAATGCAAGTCTATGGCCACATTCAATAAGACGGCTATTTTGGACTGCAGGTCTTACACATTTTCAAAGGATTCTCATTGCTGCATTTGTTTATGTCAATGGATAAAATCCGGAGATATTTCTAGATTGGGCAACACTTATAGGGTTGGGGAATGACTCGTCTGCTTATAGACATTTCCAGGCCCTTTCACGTTATTCCCTAGCCGAAATTATAATCTTTATGCTTACAATGTGACCAATAATAGGTACGAGTATTTGGATGGACGTGTTCGACGATATGTGCATGTATTACAGAGGAATTAAGACTGTAAGTGAAATACTTTACACATTACACACACGTTGTTACCCTATAGTGATATACTACGTCATTATACATTGTGTACGTGCTCGGTATGTGCACGAGATTTTCCAAATTTCTTGACCATTGTGTTTCAGCACAATGACTTTCAAGACCTCGCACCGTCACTGTTGTGTCAGGTTTCAAACTGGTAACTTGTCTCATGACTTAAGAAGAGGAGGTGGGAATTACAGAGAAAGGCTGTTAAATGCATCGGAGATTGAAATTGTTGATTTCAAGAATCCATGGAATTTTGCTTTCTTGTTCATGCAACCTGATGAAGTCGTGCATGAATGGTGTAGGCAGAACAATTTGTTGGCAACAACGTTAGTGTGCACTGCAAAAATGAAAACGGCGGGTGGGCCTGACATACAATGCGGGGGAGAAATGGTTTTGAAGGAGCGTGCAGGGCGCATTGGCGGTTCATTCAGATGTAAAAAGGACAGAAATCATGAGAAGGCCACACGGACATATTCTTTCTTCGAGAAATGCAACATCACCATACAAGACATAATGATGTTCATTAAAAGTTACTTAGAGCGCAATTCCATACTTAATTGTGCAATATTTGCCGGCGTGGCGTACAAGACGACTGCAGTACAGTGGGCTTCCTACATACGAGAAATGTTTAAGGAAAACTTTAAGAGAAACATTAAAACCAAGAAACTTCAAGGAGAGATTGAAATTGATGAGTCAATGTTTGGGAGAAAAGTGAAATATAACCGTGGGAACCCTAACGCAGGTGCTAAAGTGTGGGTGTTTGTGTTGGTGGATCGGGAAACTAACACTATTATTATGTATCCAGTTGCCAATAGGAAGGCAGAAACACTTATACCCATTATAGAGCGACATGTTGAGAAGGGATCAACCATCTATAGCGACGGATGGACTGCATATTGCCGGTTGAATCAGCGCGGATACAGCCATTTCACCGTACTGCATAAGTACGCCTTCAAGAAGTTATATGTGCACGAAGTGACAGGAGAGCGTATGACAGTTCATACAAATAGAATAGACGGGGCTTGGAAGCACGCCAAACAACACTTCAAGGTAAGGCTGTGATATTTCATTACTGCCTTTGTAATTCATTGTAGCTGAATGTTCTCGAGGGGATTCAGGTAATTGTGTAAGATGTGCAAACGTAATGCGATATATACATATAACAGGAACTTAGAGAGCGCTCTACATACATTTACAAATTATGTTGATTGTACTTGTATAATGTAGATTGTAAGTATAATGTAATGTGTATTTTGCAGAAGATGTCTGACACCAAGCTGACGCAATTTGAAGGTCACATGGCGAAGATAATGTGGCGGGCGGAGGTGAAAGGCGACATATATCGCAAGTTTTTTTATCTGCTACGGTCCATTTACAATTTGGAAGGTGCACCGCAATACCACTATTCCACGCCTTTGTTTGACACATGGTCAATGAACTCCACGGACTCCCCTCTGGAAAACTGGACTCTGGTGCCAGCGATAACGGATGCGGAGTCCGAGATGGAATCTGATTCAAGCGTGAATGTGTTGCAAGTGCAAACTACGGTAGTGATCAGTTCTGAGGAGGAGGTTCTTGGGGCAGTGGGGCCCGATCCGACAACATTGCAGCCCATGCCTCAACCAAGAGCGAACGCAGATGTAATCCCGTGGCAGCGAAAACAGCGAGAGCGGTATGTACCCGCAAATCAAGCCCTTACGGAGAAGGAGTTAAGTCGGATGTTCTCGTCTACCAGTGTGTCCAGCGATCCGTATTGCACTATAGTGGCGGAGAACCCGCTTTCACCGGATATATTCTCGCCTAGTCCGCCCTCATGCCCCGCAGGAATGCAATCTGAAGCGGCGGAGTTTTCTGTAGAAGGAAAAAGACATGTATCACTGACAAGAAATTAAACAGATGTAATGTGTGCACCGGAAGGGTTTGTACAGGAGAAAAGAGAAGGACCAAGAACGAAGACCACGAAGAGGAAGGTTGTTCAAAAGACAGTGAAAAGCAACCCATATGCGAAGTCTGCATTCCACTGGGAGTGGTCGTCATCTGATGATGACTTCCAAAAATAACTGGAAGTGAAGAAGAGGTTGTACATAGTGTAGTATAGTGTTATATAATCAACATAACATGATGTAATTGATTTTTTTAAAATGTGGCAAGAACTTTTCTTGTAAACGTGGATGTATGATATAATGGGTATAATGGATATAAACCGAGACGTAACTGTGTGCGTGGTTTCTGTTGTGTCCTTCCTTCATTGTGAGTCGGCGTCCCGTGAGTTGCACAGCAACATCGAAGGTAAGATTATAGCATATTGACTATCAAACATGAACAAGTTGAAATCTGCCACGGGACAGATTAGTTCTGCTAGTTACCTCACCTTTTTTCGGTGATGTTAGCATGTTAAGACACTTCGCTATCCCCAAGAATCCATGCCCCATTTCGGTAATGCTTTCTCCCTGAAAGAAAACACTCTTCCAGGGAATATCTTTCCTTTATGTGGCCTGGAAAGAGCGTAAAAGCCGCAGAACGCTCTAAATATATATATACTCCTGTTATTTGCCCCGGGGCAGATTAGTGTTGGTAGTTATCTCATTTTTATTCCGTTGAGTGAGCATGTTAAGACACTTACCTACCCTCAAAAATTCCAAGCCCCATTTTGCTAATGCTTTCTCCCCCGAAGAAAACCGTCTTGTCGGGAATATCTTCCCTTTATTTAGAATGGAAAGAGCGTAAATGCGAAGATCGCTCTCTATATATAATCCTGTTATCTGCCCCGGGACAGATTAGTTCTGGGAGTTACCTCAGCTTTATTCCGTATAGTGAGCATGTTAAGACACTTCCCTACCCCCAAAAAATCCAAGCCCCATTTTGCCAATACTTTCTCCCCCGAAGAAAACCCTATTCCCGGGAATATCTTCCCTTTATGTAGCATGGAAAGAGCGTAAAAGCGAAGATCGCTCTCTATATATAATCCTGTTATCTGCCCCGGGACAGATTAGTTCCGGGAGTTACCTCAGCTTTATTCGGTAAAGTGAGCATGTTAAGACACTTCCAAAAGCAAATGTACCAATAACATGATATAATTTTGTCCCTGGACAAATGACAGGATTACATATGGAGTGATTGACGATATTTCAGAAGATGTATATAATGACCTATTTGGTGAAATTCAAGCGTCTAAGTGATCATGATCACGATATTCTATTCTATTCACTCTAGAAAAGTTAATTTATCCCGCGGGGCAGATAACAGGATATTGCCAACTATTGTGTATTACATGGTCGTGATGTATTTATGACAGTAACTATTGTGTATAACTATTGTGTATTACATGGTCGTGATGTATTTATAACAGTAACTATTGTGTATTACATGGTCGTTACCTTATGATGTATTTATGACAGTAACTATTGTGTATTACATGGTCGTGATGCATTTATAACAGTAACTATTGTGTATTACATTGTCGTGATGTATTTATGACAGTAATTATTGTGTATTACATGGTCGTGATGTATTTATAACCGTAACTATTGTGTATTACATGGTCGTGATATATTTATAACAGTAATTATTGTGTATTACATGGTCGTTACTTTATGATGTATTTATGACTAACTATTGTGTATTACATGGTCGTGATGTATTTATAACAGTAACTATTGTGTATTACATGGTCGTTACTTTATGACGTATTTATGACAGTAACTATTGTCTATTACATGGTCGTGATGTATTTATAACAGTAACTATTGTATATTACATGGTCGTAATGTATTTATGACAGTAACTATTGTGTATTACATTGTCGTGATGTATTTATGACAGTAATTATTGTGTATTACATGGTCGTGATGTATTTAAAACCGTAACTATTGTGTATTACATGGTCGTGATGTATTTATAACAGTAACTATTGTGTATTACATGGTCGTGATGTATTTATGACAGTAACTATTGTGTATAACGATTGTGTATTACATGGTTGTGATGTATTTATAACAGTAACTATAGTGTATTACATGGTCGTTACGTTATGATGTATTTATGACAGTAACTATTGGGTCATGGTCGTTATTTTATGATGTATTTATGACAGTAACTATTGTGTATTACATGGTCGTTACTTTATGGTGTATTTATGATAGTAACTATTTTGTATTATATGGTCGTTACTTTATGATGTATTTATGACAGTAACTATTGTGTATTACATGGTCGTTACTTTATGATGTATTTATAACAGTAACTATAGTGTATTACATGGTCGTTACTATATGATGTATTTATGACAGTAACTATTGTGTATTACATGGTCGTTACTTTATGATGTATTTATAACAGTAACTATAGTGTATTACATGGTCGTTACTTTATGATGTATTTATGACAGTAACTATTGTGTATTACATGGTCGTTACTTTATGATGTATTTATGACAGTATCTATTGTGTATTATATGGTCGTAATGTATTTATGACAGTAACTATTGTGTATTAAATGGTCGTGATGTATTTATAACAGTAACTATTGTGTATTACATGGTCGTAATGTATTTATGACAGTAACTATTGTGTATTACATTGTCGTGATGTATTTATTACAGTAATTATTGTGTATTACATGGTCGTGATGTATTTATAACCGTAACTATTGTGTATTACATGGTCGTGATGTATTTATAACAGTAACTATTGTGTATTACATGGTCGTGATGTATTTATGACAGTAACTATTGTGTATAACGATTGTGTATTACATGGTTGTGATGTATTTTTAACAGTAACTATAGTGTATTACATTGTCGTTACTTTATGATGTATTTATGACATAACTATTAGGTATTACATGGTCGTTACATTATGATGTATTCATGACAGTAACTATTGGATATTACATGGTCGTTACTTCACGATGTATTTATGACAGTTACAATTAGATATAACATGGTCGTTACTTTATGATGTATTTATGACAGTAACTATTGTGTATTACATGGTCGTGAGGTATTTATGACAGTAACTATTGTGTATTACATGGTCGTTACTTTATGATGTATTTTTGACAGTAACTTTTGTGTATTACATGGTCGTGATGTATTTATGACAGTCACTATTGTGTATTACATGGTCGTTACTTTATGATGTATTTATGACAGTAACTATTGGATATTACATGGTCGTTTCTTTATGATGTATTTATGACAGTATCTATTGGATATTACATGGTCGTAATGTATTTATGACAGTAACTATTGTGTATTACATGGTCGTGATGTATTTATGACAATAACTATTGTGTATAACTGAGTTAATGATAAGAACAATCCAGACTGTACGATTATAGTTCTTGATATTTGTCCAGAGCCGGCATCGGTTGTACTGGAAGAAATAAACCATTTGGCCGAGGATGAAATGCGTAAACACTTTCGGAGCATCCATATTGCTACGACGAGCGCAGCTCCTATACCATCAACACTTAGAGATACTACGCCGTCAATGCATGATCGCCACGCGTTACTAACCTTCGTATTCTGGTTGGTTATTGACCTCGACATTATAAAGGCAAAAAGAGACAATTTTGATGGAAACGGCAAGACAATTTATGTCCAATATGTTGCTGAAAAGAATTTTAGCTGTGACGATTTTTATCATTAATATACCAGCTGTGGCTTTATATACAGTTCTGCTTGCACTGTTTGGCGCGGGATATTATTTCGGGTTAGATTTCATCATGAATGGCTATTGTAGAAACGACATTAACATGCTTGTGTTCAATATTTGTAACAGCGTCCTTTTATTCGGCTGTTTGTGTTCACTATGGACACTCTATACTTACACAAACATTAGTGACATTTTAATACCCCTGTATCTCACAGGTTGGTTAACACTTGTAAACAACACATTTGTTACCTATGGGTTTGACTATGGAGTATTTGGTGCACCTTTTCGGCTCTGGGGAAGTAATTCAATGGACGTAACTAGAAAACGGCGGAAAGCTATGACTGTAATAGTATTTATTGTCAATCTTCCTAGTATCATTACATATATAAGTCTGCTGAGCCTGTTTGGGTTAGGGTATCACACAGGTTTACAGTATATATTTTTCGGCAAAGAACGTAGACGTTTTTTTATAGCAACAACGGCGTCATATCGTTTTGTTGTTTGTGGTCTTGTTGGTCTTTGTTTATATACGCTAAAATTGACACTGCGGCTGCGGTGGCAATTTACGCGACTATTCCATAATATTTCACTGGGTGGTTAACAGTAATTAACCACTTTATGGTAAAACAACTTGGATACGAAATAGGTGTTTACGACATACCTCTTCGTTTATGGAACCGTTCGGGAGAGAGTACCATTTTTGAAATAATATTGTCAAACACTTTATTTAGAAAACTTTTATCGATCGTAATTTTCGTTTTTAACATGCCAGCACTTTTTATTTATACATTGTTTGTACCTTGTGGTGTTGGATGTATCGGTTTAAGAAATTTCTTTCCGTCGGTTACACATATTGATGATTTTATGACTAATTCGCTATTTGATGATAATTTTATGACTTTATTTTGCAATGTGTTTATTTCAGTATGTTGCTATTCATCGTTATGGCCCTTATTTGTTTACACGGATATACATACAAGTATTGCAACATTCATATACATTTTTCCTCCCGTATATTTCAATGGATGGCTTTACATTGTAAACAATACAATTTTCAAGAAATCTGGATATGATAGAGGTTTATTTGACATACCTAAACAACTGTGGCCATTCATATTCATTTTTCCTCACTTATATTTCAATGGATGGCTTTACATTGTAAACAATACAATTTTCAAGAAATCTGGATATGATAGAGGTGTATTTGACATACCTAAACAACTGTGGCCAATATCGCAATCTGACAACAGTCCGCGATGTTGCCGGAATCTGCATGAATGTGTGTTTCTACGAAAAGTTACAGCGGTGGCGATATTTCTCATGAATCTACCAGCCATTATTATCTATATTTTGCTACTTCCGATGTTCGGCTTAAGCTACAGAGGATTACACTTTGTCATTGCTGGTGACGCTGGACATACTATTCGTTTTTACGTTATAGTAAATGTTATCATTTCTGTATGTTGTTGCGTATCAACGTGGCCAATTTTAGTGTATACTGACATCGATTCAACACTTATAACATGCATTTATGTTTTATCGCAGCTGTATTTCACATTATGGCTAACATTTATAAATTATTACACATTTGTAAAAGGCTTTGGATTCAAAATAGGCGTTTTTGAGATACCATTTCGGTTATGGACAAACCACACGGAGCATAGTACCTTCCAGAGACTAAAGTCAAATGCATTAGTAAGACGGTTTTTAGCTATAGCAGTGTTCATACTTAATTTCCCAGCACTGTCGGTATATCAGCCTCGTTTCTTTATTCGGAATAGGATATTTCTGTGCATTACAATTTTGTATATTTGGTAATCGCGATAGAAACTTAATACGTTTCTATATATGCAACGTTATTTTAGGACTCTGTTGCATTAGTATAAGTATATGGCTGCTGGTGACAGATGCACTGTCAGAAGAAACTAACTACGTCAGTATCAGAAAAACACAAATACCTGAATTGAAATTATTATCCATGTTATTTTGTTCGACTACGTATTTCTTTGGCTGGCTGGGTTTTGTAAATTATTTTGTATTTATCTCAACACTTGGGCTCAAGAAAGGGGTATTTGATGTACCATGGACTTTATTATAAGTATACTAAACGAAAAATGTTTAGCACGACCGTTTAGGAACATAGATTAAACATATGAACATTGATATACTTGTTTGACGATATTAGAAATATCAGGTAAGGATGTGATTTTCAAAAAAGTGTATGATATTGTTATTTTCTAAGTGAATTAGAATTACCACCCATCCATACAAAACAACTTATTTCATATTGCTTGAACAAATGAAATGTTTGACAAAGAATTACCCATTCTGGAGGTGTTTAACAACCGTTGAAATGTGTTCACAAACGATTTTTATATTCTCAAACAAAACTTGAACATTCCAAATTTCGTAATTTTAAAATTATCTCCCTTTTCAATGAAATGAAAACGATTTTCGATAATTTTTGCTTTATTTGTATCATCGACTTTTGTTACAAATGACTTTGTCGCATTATTATTGGTCGTATATATGTCCCTTTATCATTGACTTCGAACATATTCTTTGTATCTCGTCTATGGGGATGACATGCATTTTATGTGCTAAATTTATTTTGCTCAGTATATATGGCTTCTGGTGACCGATACACTGCCAGACGAAACTGTAGAATAAATAATGAGTTAATGGCCACAGCTGTATTATAGCGATAAAGTGTTCGATATACATATATTGGTCTAAAACTGTTAAAGGCTCCATAAATGATATGTTCAAATACATTTACTTACCTAACACTATGATGTGGTAACTGTTGTTTAGCATTTACAGCACGCAATAAGTTTAGTACGACTTTTTAGGAGCATAGATTAAACACATGAACATTGATATGATTGGTTGAAGCATTTAGAAATGCTAGGTAAATACATACTTTTCGAAACATTGTGTTATTTTATTATTTTCTAAGCGGAGTATCAGAATTATCTCCCATATAAACTAATTTCTTTATTCAAACGTATTGCTTTGAGAACATTTAATAGTTGGCATTGGAAAGAATTGCCCATTATATCATTGTTTAAAAACCCCTGAAGATACGTGGGTGCCTTGACGATCTGTTTTTACGTGGGTGTAATATCATTTGGAAGTTGTTGTTGTTGTTCAGCCCCGTGTGGTACCGGGGCCCCGTTTGGTTCCGGGGCAAAGAATAGGACCACTGCAGATCCCGTTGGAGGCGTAGGCAGAGAGGTAGAACCCCCACCACTCCCCAAATTCATGTTCATTTTATCATTTTTTGTTCATGCTCATTAAAGGTCTTCAGCATGACCCCTGCATTAATTCAGGTGCCATCTCGCTCAAATCACTAGAGCAGAGGCAGAAAAACAATAAACGTGGCTCCAGCGTAAATGGAGTTTGCAGCAACTCTGCAGTTCTGCAGGTGAGAAGGTTCTTGGTCCATTCTCCATATTTTATCTCGATGTACATGGAGGATGAGCCTGGCATGTTCATTCCTGTTAGGTGCCATATAACCTTTCATGTGTTGGTGCGCCTTAAAACCCCAATTCAATTCAAAAGAAGCCTCCATTGAAGGAACACTGCCAAGAGATATCACTGTAAAGCAAGTGAGAGCAACACTTAGGGATCACTTTGTCCGTCCATCGTCCGTCACATTTTAAACTGTAACTTGACCTAGAAATGTATTTCACTTATGTTAATGAAACATGATACACATATTGATCTTACACTAAGATATATTATAACACATGTCCTATAACTCTGGCTTTCATTTTGGCAGAAGTATACCCCTTTTTATAATACTTAAACCTGCAATCTAACCAAGCTCAAAACTGGCCATCATAACTTAAAAAGTATTTGAACTTTGTTTGTGAACTGAACACACATATCCCCTTGGAATGTTGTTACCCTAAACAAATAACTCTCAATTTCATTTTGGGAGAGGTATTCCCTTTTTCATAAAACTTAAAATCTGCTTCAAAATTTATGAAGGATTTCAACCTCTGTCTTGAAACTTTATAGTTAGATTGTCCAGCACACGGCAAGCGACACAAGTGTTCAGTGGAACATCCTTCTAGTTTTATTTGACCATCTCCATATCTTTACTTTGGCTTTTTATTTGACTATCTTAATATCTTAATTCAGTTTGAGTGTATACTTGTATATTTCTTAGTGTCACATTCCTTTATTTAGATAAACTTGATACTGTAGAGAGTCAGTCAGCTACAAAAAAGTGGACTCCTGATCAGTATCTTTACAAATCCATCTGTTTTACAATATATAGACTTCTTCAGAATGTTTCGATACTGAGCAGATGCTGATCGAACAATCTCAATATTCCATCTCTGTTGTAACCGACTACCCAACTTTTACTATTAGTATTGTGTATTTCTAAGAAACATTTCCTAATTTTAACCTGCTATTTTCAATAAAAAATATTGAAATCTATGTCTACATCTTTATAGTTCTTTTCGTATATCATGAACAGACAGCAACAGAATTCATTTAAAGATATTATTATGTGATGACATCCATCAAAATATCCGCCATGACATAGTAAAATAATTCCCGATCAGTCTATGTTTACAACTGATTCCCCACCCATCTTTTACACAACACACACAAAGTCATAGTTGATTTGACAACATTAACGCTGTATCACAACAAACTAGCATACAACCCATTTTAAAATATGTTTCCGTAATGAAAGCAATCAAAATATCCGCCATGACACAGTATAATAATAATAACAATTCCCGATCCGTCAATGTTTACAACGACACCCCACCCACCTGTTAATCAACACACATACATTCACAGAATCGTAGTTGATTTGACAACTTTAACGCTGTATCACATCAAAACGAGCTCACAGTCCATTTTAAAATAGTTTCCGTAATGAAATCCATCAAAATATCAGAAGTGAGACAGTAGAATAATTCCCAATCGGTCAGTTTACCTTTTCAATAGGCTTTTCTATATACGCCGCCATCTAGATTCTCTGTAATGAAAATCGCCATTCGACGGTGAATACCTGGCCTACTGTGCAAAGCATTGTGGGAGGCCAGGGAACCAGGCTAATCGCGGTATTGATTCATACTAAATATTGCTCCTTCGTCCCCAACGTCGTTCGAAAACAGCAAATAAAACTGAAAAACAGTCTGTTCTGAAACCGAGAGTTGTTTCCGGCGATGTATAAACAAAAAAAATCGACTTTTAAATTAGTTTACAAGCTGTCGTTAATTTTTGGGTCTGATGTCGTTCCGATTGATTTTGGCATTTTCGTCTCATTTGTAACATGCCCGCTTGCAAAATGTACATGCCCGACATGTTTTTACTGACTGCGGGCTTCGGGGTACCGGCTCCTTTCGAAGACTGTGACAAACTCATATCTTGTTAGTTGTCTTTTAGTTGTCTTACAATAGCGAATAATACACTCGCTTGTTTTCAAAACACTGTCTCTATAAGTTACCTATTATTCATGTCTAACACAAACATTTCGAAACTGCATCGGTTCAGAGATAATCAGCTCCCAAATATTTATTACATAATGTATGTCGTCAGCAAGTTTCATTCCAAGGAGCTTTGAATAATAATTTAAATGATTGGTTTCTTCCAGAATATATCGGAAATGTGTTTCTTTTCTAAGACCAAGACAAAAAATAATCCATTCGAAACATCTCGTACACAGCTACGCAGCATTACTCAAATGTATATTGAATGTCACCATATTGGTTATGTACTACTAGTGTGACCCTTATTCCAAAATTATGTTTCTGCTATTTTCGGCAATCTGATCATAGTGATGTACTCGAGATACTGAGATTGGACTACTTATGTCATATTGCAGAACGACGTCAGTAGTTCAATCGCAATATCTCAATTGCACCCGACTGCCGAAAGAGACAGATACGTAATTCTGGAATGTTGATCGGATATCCAGAAAGATCAGACAAATGATGAGTATCTTTAAATTGCACTTTGGTGACTTTTGACTTCGATATCTCGGCGGGTTGACAAGAGATCGTAGGAAGAATGGTATTGTCAGATAGGAAATTCATTTCTGCACACGACAGTGTACACGGTTTATGTATTTGAAAAAATTGTAAACATCTACTTCACCTCAGAAAAAAATATCACTAAACTGTCCCCTTACAGTCATTCATAAATAATTATAATAACAGTTCTATAAAGGTAATAATCAAAAAGATGCAATTTCCTGTGCCACGTCTCCTCCCCACCTGAAATTAATGATTTATCTCAAATATTTTTCAGTTAATGTGATGGATGTAAGTCTGTATTGTTTTATTCCATTCATTTGTTGATCAATAAACGGGTTAACTTTTTCATATTGAAAACTGTTGGAAGTAGATAGCGTTTAATATGATATATTCAATATTACAGTATGCCTCTGTAACTGAACAGACTCAGTAGCAGGTGGGAGTTGTATCGTCACTAAGTGTATGCTATTCAAGGTGACAACTTGTGTTAGTATTTTGTAGATAATTGTTTGTTTAGTTGGTATATCAGGTGTTGAAATAGTGCCTTAATCTAGACTCGAACCAAAGGTCTCTGTTTACCTGACCAGCACTATCGAGGACATATGGTTAGAATTTAACACTATGTAGCTGTATCCAGTAACATTGGCTTTCAAGATAGTCTTTTACTGAGGTAGCTATAATATTGCAGTATAGTTACAGCTATCAATAGCAATGTACTGTATTCATGACATACTAGAACCTGTCAAACTAATGTAATAATGTAGACCTGCCACGTATGCAGGTAATCATGTCTCAGAAACTGTTGATGTACATGCATTGTAGAAGCGGGTGTTTGATAAGTCACAAAGTGAAACACATTACTCCATGTGCACATGAAAGCTCTCAGTGAAAGCTCTCACTGAACTTCTGTGTTAATCAGTGATACAAAACCCTGCATACCCTTCTTCAGAAATGAGGCTGCCGTGATAATTAAAATTGATTGTGTTCACTATCAGTAGAAATAAATAGAAAGGAAACAACGCTTTCTCCATAATGCTACACAGTGATAATGTACATGTACCTATACTTGCTATACATTTTATATTTTTAGCATCTGCATACCCTAGTATAGCATGAAACCAAGACATATACTCATTAGGTGATAACATCAGCCAGCATTTGTGCCATACCATAAAGGAATTGGGACACAGTCATGACCTCTTGCTGTTACATGAAACTAGCCATCTCGCAACTGTGTAGTTAAGTTCTGCATTTGCGATTGGATATTGATTTGGGATAAGCATGCTATTTCTACAATATGTTTCATCACTTACATGTGTTCATGGATTTTCTTATCAGAAGAAGACAGAACAGACGTTCATGACAATTGTAAGTAATTTCTAGTAACTAAAATCTAACCTACAAACACATTAAGTTTGAGCCTTCTTAGATCGAGTTACATACTTTTAATTGCACTTGGCTTAAACAAGAACTTGTCTTAATGCTCTACAGAGGGATTCTGAATTTACGTGCTGCAACTTTATCTAACTAATTTAAATCACAAAGATTGACACCAACATTTATTCAACAATGTATCTACGTTTGATTTCTATTTTGCTAAAAGATTTAGTGGAATATTGCATTTATACTCCATAAATAATAATAACATGTACCTTTTCGAATTTCACCCCAAGTGACCCATTGTTACCTTGAATTAGAATCATTTAAATACACGCAAGATAACAAGTTTCATACTGGCATAACTTCAATGTCATTGTCTTAAAGGGACACACAACAGTCTTGAAGTGTTTATCAAACTTTGAAATTAACATCTCAAGTTATTTATCCAGCATCATAATGAAATCAGATTTTGAGTTTTACGTTCCTGTTATTCGACCAAATGTTTAAATATGATATTGGTGCAATGTAACCAATAGTTAGAAATATACAAAAAAACTATTTGATTTATACTATTCTTGTAATTAATAAAAATGACTGAACAAACTTTAATGACATGCCAGGAGTTTTAATAAAAACATCAAAATTGCCACATGTCCCTTAAAATTTAAAATGGAACGACTTTACTGCTTGATTTGAACGCCATCAAAAGCTGATTGTAAATGCCTGACAGAATATTATCGGTCAGAAACAATTGTTTAAATATGCAAAGGATATACCTTTCTTTTTTCAGGGAGACATTACTGCGATACACCTCTTTTATAGTTGACATGGTCACAGCATCTTTGCTCTTGATCGAAATCCATTTTCACAGGAGACCAAATGGTATATCAGTAGTTAAATGATGTTTGTGTAATTATCCAATGCCGGATGTAAATGCCTGACAGAAAAATGTACATATCAGTCATAGGCAACTATTTAAATATACACATAGGATAAATACATTTTCTCTTCTTTATGGAACGCCAAACACGACTTTGATGTCATTTTCCATTATGATGTGGTCACTGTCATTATGATGTGGTCACTTTCCAGTATGATGTGGTCACTGTCACTATGATGTGGTCACTTTCTATTATGATGTGATCACTTTTCATTATGATGTTGTCACTTTCCATTATGATGTAGTCACTTCCCATTTTATGTGGTCACTTTCCATTATGATGTGATAAGTTTCTATTATGACGTGGTCAGTTTACATTATGATGTGGTCACGTTTCATTATGTTGTGGTCAATTTCCATGATGATGTTGTTGGGGCGTCGTCCGTCTGTCCGTCCGTCTGTAAACTTTTATTTATCACATTTTGTGTGGCGACTACTCCTCTGAAACAACTTGACGGATTTTTATAAAACTTGACAGGAATGTTGCTCTAGATATCTAATTGATACTAGCAAAGATTCAGGTTGGCCGGAAGTTCAAAATGGCCGCCACAGCTAAAATAGATTTTAAAAATGTGATCTTGTGTTGACTACATCTCAAAAACTGTAAGTGATATTGATTTGGAACCTTTACCAAATGAGTGGCACCACATGTAGTTGATCCTAACCAAATTTCATTTTGATTGGATTGGATCGGCCATCTTTGTTTAAATAGAGTTATATAGAAAAAACTTGTGGTGACTACTCCTCTGAAACTACTTGACAGATGTTCGAGAAACTTCATAGGATTGTTGCTCTTGATGTCTATGTGATCCTAGCAAAATTTCAGGTCGGTCGGACTACTCCTCTAAACTACTGGATGGATTTTCATAAAACTTCACAGGAATGCTGATTTAGCTATTAAAACCTATCAGTACAGGAAAGTTGCTCTTGATTTCTAGTAGATCCTAGCAACATTTTAGGTCGGCTGGAAGTTCAAGATGGCCACCACGGCTTAAAATAGATTTTTAAAAAAATAATTTGTAGCGACTACTTCTTGAAAACTATAAGTCATATTGATATTCATAAAACTTCACACACATCTTCATCTTATCTCAAGAAATGTGTTAAACATGACCTATAACTTACTGATTTTCATTTTGGCAGAGTTATGCCTCTTTTATAGTTAGATTGTACATGCTGAAATAAGTACAAGGCAAGTGACTTTACAGTCCGACTCGAGGGCAATTACTAGTGTTGCAAAACTTTGAAAATACATTATCCCTCATCTGACTTTGTAAATAACCGAATATTTATTTCTAACCTACAGAGATGATATAGACTTTGTGTCAAGCACTATTGACATTCTGTATAATACTTTACCGTCACTTTTGCATTAAATCACCCGATCAACACAGTCATTAATTAACATGATTAAAACAACTGATTTAATATGTATGCTCTGACAAAAAGGTATACAAGCTTGCTAACTCTTGCGTTTACATGTTCTAGTAAATTGTAAAACAGATCCAGACGTTTAAGTAAATTCTTTCTTTTTTTTTATCTCTACAGATCAAAGATCAGCAGAGCTTTAGCCATTGTGCGGTTTCCGTCGATCCGTCCGTAAACTGTTTTTGTAGCGACGACTCCTCTGAAACTACGGGATGGATGTTCATGAAACTTTACAAGTTTGTATCGATATGGGCCTTTTCCTAAAATGATCAACATGACATGATGTTGGTCCTTGTCGACATTGCGCCCAGCGGTCATATTTGTTTACATATACATGTAATTATTTGTACTCCTCTGAAACCACTAGACGGATTTTCATGAACCTTCACAGGAATGTTGCTCTTGATGTCTAGTTGATCCTAGCAACATTTTAGTTCGGCTGGAAGTTCAAGATGGCCACCACGGCTAAAAATAGTTTTTATAAAAAAGTTTGTAGCTACTATTTCTTGAAAACTATAAGTTATATTGATATGGGACTTTTTCTAAAATGATCAACATCAAATATTGCCGTCAAATACTTGACGGATTTTCATAAAACTTCACAGGAATATTTCTCTTGATGTCTAGTTGATCCTAGCAAAACTTCAGGCCGGCCGGAAATTCAAGGTGGCCGCCACTGCTAAAAGTAGATTTAAAAATAAATAAATTTGTAGCGACTACTTCCTGAAAACTGTAAGTGATATTGATATGGGACTTTCTCTAAAATGATCAACATGACATGATGTTAGACGTTGTCGAAAATTCTTTTGATTCGACATGAAAATGGCTGCCGGCCTTTTCTGTTTACATAGTAAATAGTAAAAACTTGTAGCGACTACTCCTGTGAAACTACTGGATGGATTTTCATGAAGCTTCACAGGAATGTTGCTCTTGATGTCTAGTCGGCTGGCAATTCAAAATGGTCGCAATGGCTAAAAATAGATTTAAAAAAAACAAGTTTGTAGCACCTACTTTTTGAAAACTATAAGTGATATTGATATGGGTCTTTTTCTAAAATGATCAGCATGACATGATGTTGATTCTTGTCGAAAATTATTTTGATTCAACATCAAACATGGCCATCAAATACTTGACGGATGTTCATGAAACTTCACAGGAATATTGCCCTTGTTGTCTAGTTGATCCTAGCAAAACTTCAGGCCGGCCGAAAATTCAAGATAGCCACCACTGCAGAAAGTAGATTTAAAAATGAATAAAAGATTTGTAGCGACTACTTCCTGAAAACTGTAAGTAATATTGATATGGGACTTTCTCTAAAATGATCAACATGACATGATGTAGACGTTATCGAAAATTATTTTGATTCGACATGAAAATGGCTGCCGGCGGCCATTTCTGTTTACATAGTTAAATAGTAAAAACTTGTAGCGACTATTCCTGTGAAACTACTGGATGGATTTTCATGAAGCTTCACAGGAATGTTGCTCTTGATGTCTAATTGATCCTAGCAAAATATCAGGTCGGCTAAGAATTCAAAATGGTCGCAATGGCTAAAAATAGATTAAAAAAAACACAAGTTTGTAGCACCTACTTTTTGAAAACTATAAGTGATATTGATATGGGTCTTTTTCTAAAATGATCAGCATGACATGATGTTGATCATTGTCGAAAATCATTTTGATTTGTCATTAAACATGGCCATCATTGTTTACATAGAGTTATATAATACAAACTTGTAGCGACTATTCCGCTGAAACTACTCGTAGGATTTTCATGAAACAGAAATGTTGCTCTTGGTGTCTAGTTGATCCTACTAAAATTTCAGGTTGACCGGAATTTCAAGATGGTCGCCATGGCTAAAAATATCTTTTTAAAGGACAGATTTGTAGCGACTACTTCTTGACAACTTCTAAGTGATATTGAATCAGATATGGAACTTTTTCTAAAATGACCAGCATGACATGATGTTGGTCCTTGTTGAAAATTATTTTGATTTGTCATTAAACATGGCCATCATTGTTTACCTAGAGTTATATAGTAAAAACTTTTAGAGACTACTCCTCTGAAAGTACTTGTAGGATTTTCATGAAACTTAAAAGAAATGTTGCTCTTGATGTCTAGTTGATCTTACTAAAATTTCAGGCTGGCCGAAATTTCAAGATGGTCGCCATGGCTAAACAAATTTGTTGCAACTACTTCTTGAAAACTGTAGGCGATATTTAATGAGATATGGAACTTTTTCTAAAATAAACAGCATGCCATGATGTTGGTCCTTGCTGAAACTTATTTCGATTTGACAATAAGCATGGCAGCCAGCGAACATCTTTGTTTACATAGAGTTATATAGTAAAAACTTGTAGCGACTACTCAGTACACCTCTGAAACTACTTGACATATTTTCATAAAACTTCACATGAATGCTAATCTAGCTATCAAATCCTATAAGTAGAGCTTCAGGGACATTGACCTTTTGTTGTTGTGTGTTTTCAGAGATATAAAATATCACAATCCAAGCCTTCCTTCTCTTTGCCAGGTGCATTTCACAAGGCGGCTCTCAAAACAGTTTTATGACCCTTTATTCTTTACATGTTTTATGCCCCCACTGCCGAATGGTTAAGGGGCATATAGCGTTACCCATGTCCGTCCGTCCTTCCGTCCCGAATAGTTTGTGTGTCTATCTCCTCCCACACTTTTCAACCGATTGCTTCGAAACTTTACAGAATGCTTACTTATGGTGTCAAGATGTGCATATCGTTTCAACGTCAAAATCGACCCAGTATTATCGGAGTTATTGCCCCTTTTTCGTCAAATTGTACGTCACAATATATTGTGTGTCTATTCACACCCACATCTTTCAACCGATTGCTTCGAAACTTTACAGCATACTTATCTATGATGTAAAGATGCGCATATATTTACAGAATCAAAATCGACGAGTATTACCGGAGTTATGGCCCTTTTTTGAAAACATTTTACGTTAACATATCTTATGTATATCTCCTCCCACATTTCTTTTCAAACTTTACAGGATGCTTACCTAAAATATCAAAATGTGAGTACCGATTCGGCGTCCAGATCGACCCAGTATTATCAGAGAAATGGCCCTTTTTTCATCAAATTTTACGTTCTTCATTGATTGTTTTCAGTGGGAGCATCCGTGTCCCATGAACACATTTCTAGTTTTTCATTATTTCTAACCATAGATACCATAGATACCATTGATATATTTATATAAAAATACAGACTAGTAAACTTAGACTATCAGTAAAGTAACTGATTACAAATAACTACATGTATCACCCTGTGTAGTTGCTGGGGTAAAATACAACCACTGCAAATTGTGCTTAAGGATGTTGGCACGGCAAGTTTTGACATTTTCCAGTCTAAGAATTTTATTTTTTAAATCATATTTTTATTTGACAACAGAATTGTTTAATCTTTTGTGTTAGATATGAATATAATGTAGGATTTAAGATGGAAACATAAAATTTTAAGCAAAACATTTTTTTTTCATATATTTTCCGTAATTTTTTATTATTTTTTGTTGTCAACAAAATATGGGGTATGGGTAGCTCGGAGTAGAATTTATCCTATGCTATACAAAAATAAGATATTTGTTTTTCAATACTGCAATACATATATAAAAGTAGATACTGAGATAATTTTATGTTCGATCTCTATGTCAAAATTGTGGGTACAGTATTTTACAGTGAAAATGTCAAAATAACTCCAAAATGTGTGTAATTTAAAGAATTTTTAATAAAAAAATCTTAAAAGCCTGGTGACCTATATATTTTATTACTTGTTTTGAAAGAAAACTCATAGGACATTGACATATACAAGTTTTAAAGAAAGTTGAGCATTAGAACATACTTATTTTATCTTGAATTATTTTTTATTAAAAATATAATGGGTGGGGTACTGTCTATATATGTTTGCTTTTCAAAGTAAAAAGACGAATGAGGATTACAATTGTTTATGTATGCTTTGAAAGATATGTATATATGTAGACGAAAAGCAATCGTTGCTTTTCAATAAATGTAATGTTATGAAAAAAAATGTGAAAATGTTCAGTGATTCTATTTTTCCTCTTTTTAGTGAAATTTTTGAATTGGAAATATGTGACTTCTTCAGAGACATCTAGTGGAAAAAAAGATTTGGTGACCTACCCTTTTTTTGATAAATGTGGATCTAAAATGATACCAAAGAAGCTTTAAATATCAATTTGAAAAAATCTCAGCATTACGTCCTTTCCCAGCCAACCTCCTTAAGCCATAGGTGATCCTCCAAATCCCAAACCCCTACGTCATGTTCATTTTGGCATTTTATATCATGCTCATTCAAGGTCTTTATCATGATAACGCGTATGGAAACGTTGCATCATTGTAGATGAAGGGTCTACTATAGAATTCACAGCAACTCTACGGTTGTTCTAGGCCCATTTTCCATATTTTTTTATTTTGATGTATAACATTATAGAGAATGAGCCTTGCATGTTCATTCCTGTTAGGCGTTATGTAACCTTTCAAGTTTTGGGGCACGGCACAACTTAGTTTAAATTGTACAAAAAAACAATTAATTAGAATAAAATTAAATATAGGCAGCATTACCCACTCGAATGGATATGTTCGATCACCGTAAAGTCGTAGAAAATGCATTGTGGCGCAAGGAAATAACCAGGACATATTGTGTTTATGAGTTTCCAACATCCAAAATTAGAAAGTTTACCATTTTTCTGTAAACTTACTGAATAATTATGGACAAAAATGACCTAAACATAGAAATAGATGCACCCATTACCAAATGTTGAGTTTCTTTGCAAAGTATCTTCGCGTAAGTCATTTTTCATGTAGCTGATTTCCACTCAAAGTAGTTTGTCTTCAAATTCTGCATAAGTACACGATTTCACTCGCTCGAAATGAAATTAATAAAGTAATCCGATAAAGGCTTCAATGACCAATTGTAGATCATAATGTCAAATCGGAACAATAGTTGCTCTTTGTGGCTTGTCTATTTTTTTCTGTCTTTAATACAGACGAAACGTCACCACAAGATCTGTTGGAAAAAAAAATCAGGATTGTTTTCAGGTCATTTGGTAAAAGGTTAAGGTCAAATATTAAAAAACAAAACAAAAAAACAAAAACAACGAATACCAGCCAAGGTGATGTTTAACATTATTTATTTTTAAAGAGTAACTATGGACGTGCGTTTTCCCTTTCAAAAACAAGATATGAAAATTAATTTAGGAGAAAGGATCTCCATTTGCTGTTATGTTTGTCTATTTTGTCATTTTTAAGAGCAATTTCTTTTTCTATTTCTATACTTTTAACTAAATATGTTTTGTAACCTAAACAACTTGGAATGGTTTTCCTACATTTGTTGATGTAAATGAAGTATTTTGCATTTATAATTATGAAATTCAATACATTTACATGTGTTTGCGTATTAACTATACCAAAGGTTATATTTTGCAAACTCAAGTTAATATGTATGTCATGTGTAATTAAGAACCTATGCAAATCTGACCAGAAAGATTGTATATGCATACATTCCCAAAATAAATGATTTACTGTTTCTGTTTGCATTGCACAGAAATCGCAAAGATTAGAATTAGCAATTTTAAATTTCAGTAATTTTGTATTGGTTGCTACAATCCTCATAAGATATTTATATTGGAAATTGCGCAATTTTGTTGAAATAGTTGAATATATTGGTATAGTGTAAAACAAATTCCACTCTAGATTAGCGTTTTGAAACTCTTGTTCCCAACTGTGTTGTTGTATAATATCATTGTTAATCTCGTTTCGTAATTGATGATTGTACAAAAATTTGTTTGTATAATTGGATTTTTGAAGTTTTTCTAAAAGATTTGGTGTAACGTTTTGTGCATTGATTTGTTCGTTTTTTATTTTATTTTTGAAATTTTGGGGAATACATGATATTAATGATGTATACTTGAGAAAATCTTTCTGTGGTATGTCATATAGGTAAGCAAAAAAATTCAAAATTATAAAATTGTTTGCGTCTATAATCATATATGTGTTCAAAATATGTTATACCCTTATAAAGCCAGTCTCTATGATATATTGGTTTGCCGTTTACTTTTATGTTCGAGTTATTCCATATTATACTTTTGCTTACTGTTTTAACTTCAGCGTGTTTATTTATTTTTTCCCATGCACTAAGTATATTTTGTAAAAAAAGTTTTTTTTCGAACATCTTTTTGATATCGTTTTCATTAATGTTGCATTCAAAAATTGTATTTCCTCCATATTTTTCTAATTCATATAAATATATTTGTTTCCATTGACCGGCTGTATTGTCCATTAACCTTTTTATCCAGCTGGCTTTAAGAGAGTATATAAATTTCTGTATATCAATCATTTTAATACCCCCATTCTCGTAATCTTGTATAAGTGTGGCTTTTTTAATTTTGCTTGGTTTATTGTCCCAAAGAAATTTGAACATAATATCGTTTATTTCTTTAATTCGTTTGGTGGATCGGGTAGGACGGTTAGTGGATATATTAACTTTGGAAGAGCAAAAGTTTTTAAAACAGTAATTTTTCCAAGAAGGGTTAGTTTTCTATGCTGCCAACTTTTTAAACAATTTTTGAACTGTTCTAGTTTAGGTTCCAGATTAAGTTTAAAAACATCAATCTTGTTTGTATTGAAAACCATTCCAAGAGCTTTTGCTTTTTCAGATGACCATGTAAACTTTCGATTTTCTAAAAATTGTATTTGACTGTTTTTCATTGTACCTACTCTTAAAACACTGCATTTTGAGGTGTTGAGTCTCAAACCATATATATTTCCAAAAGAATCCAAAGTATGAATTAGTTTCTCAAATGACTGTTTTGATCCATCAGTTAAGAAAGTTGCATCATCCGCAAATAATGTGTTTTTAATCTCAATGTCTGCCACAGTAATGCCTTTTATATCCTTATTGTTTTTTATTTCAAATGAGAGCAATTCTATACATATAATAAACAGATACGGTGATAGTGGGCATCCCTGTCGAACCCCTCGTTTAATCGAGAGAAAACTCTGTTATGTGCCCATTATTAATGACACTACTTTTAGCGTCGTTGTAAAATAGCTCTATCCATTTAATAAAATTAGCTCCAAAATTAAAATGTCTTAAGGTATTAATTAAAAACATATGATTTATGCTATCAAATGCTTTCTCGAAATCGGAAAATAATAGCAGACCTGGAACATTGTGTCCTTCAACATGATCTAAAACTTCAAATAAAAGACGTATGTTTTCTCCAATATATCTTCCTTTTAAGAAGCCAGTTTGAGAGCTATCTATTATTGTTATATGACGCGTTTTACCCTATTTGCAATAGCTTTTGTAGCGATTTTATAATCTGTATAAAGTAGACTAATTGGGCGCCAGTTTTCTAAAAATGTTGTATCTTTTCCAGATTTTGGAATCAGTGTTATATAGCTTTGTTTTTGAAGTTCATTTAGATGTCCACATCTAAAAGAATAGTTAAGTGAATTAATGAGAGAACATTTGATGTCGTTCCAAAATATTTTATAAAATTCAGTGGTTAATCCGTCAGAACCAGGACTTTTTTCGTTTTTCATTTCTTTTAAAGCCGCAGCACATTCAAACTCCGTTAAAACTCCTTCACATTTTTGTTTTTCAGTTTCGTTAAGTTTTGGAATAGAATCATTATAGAAATATATTTCCGATGATATTTGTTTTGTTTCTGTGTATACTTTTGAATAATATTCGTTGAGAGCTTTTAAAATATCTTTTGTGTTTGAAACAATGTTTTCTTTAACTTTTAACCTATGTATTGTTTTGCTTTCAGCCTTTTACTTTTCTAAATTTGAAAAATATCTAGTATTTCTTTCATCATTTTCAACCTTTTCTGATTTTGAACGCAAAATAAAGCCGTTTAATCTATTCTCTAGTATTTTTTCGAGTTCATTTTTATACACCTCATATTCCACTTTTAATATGTGTAACTCCGTTTCTTTCGACGTCTTTTCAATTTTTGACTCTATGTCTTCTTTTTTTATTTTATTTTTTCTTTCTTTTTTCTAATTACACTTAGTAAATCTTCTTTTTTTTCTAGAATACTTTTCTCTCCATAGGTTTTTTTCCTTTGTGGTATTATATAGTATTCAATGTGTTGACATTGTAATTCCCAAGTAAGCAAATTGATTGTTCTTGAAAACATTTTAAATTTAATATATTTAGTCATTGAATTCTGTATAATATTTCAGGAAAATACTTTTCCTTTTTTTTGTTTAAGAACCAACAACTTTATTCCAACAAATTGTATTTGTTACATATATATGTGGAAGATTCCAGCTCCTTTTTCTTCTTTCAACAAAACGAGAAATAGAGCCATTATTAGTAGTCAATTTTAAATAAAATAAATTACAAGCATAGGCACATTCAAATGAGTAAATAATGAAAATACATAATGCGATGGGTATTGTGTACTTGTTGTTGTTGTTGTTGTTTTGGTATTGTTTGCTGTTGTTGCTGAATTTTCTCTCTTTTAGTATGAATGGTAAAAATATAACCCATTTAAAAAAAAAACATGATCGGGCAGAAATCTTCCACAAAAACCAAAAACATCGTATTATCTTTAAGTCTACACTTTATTATATATGTTTTAAATCAAAATGTATATATAAACCATGTATGAAAATAATGTTGAAAATAAAGATATTATATTATAAAAAAAAAAAAAAAAAGGTTAAGGTCATTGTTACTATAAATAGGATTTTGGTTTCCATTCAATAACAATAGTTTCCCTTTACGGATTTAACAAAAACTTCACCTCATTGGAATTAAGCATGGGATTGTTATTCAGGTTATCGAAAGGTCAGGGTCACTGTTACTAAAAATACAAATTGCTTTGTAGCTCGACTATTCGAAGAATAAGAGAGCTTATGTAATCACCCCGGCGTCGGCGTCGGCGTTGGCGTCGGCGTCGGCGTCGGCGTTGGCGTCGGCGTCCCACATCAAGGTTTGCGTGTAAGCTGTGTTTACAAGTCTATATCTCTTACATTTCTTATCCTACCACAACCAAATTTGTTCATGGGCTTCCTTGTAGCATTATCTTAAGGGCTGCATAAGCAATTTTGGTTCCTGTAACCCATGGGCTCCCATGGAACCCAAATTATGATAGCCCATAAAATGTGCCCCATTTCACATCAAATTTTGCGTGTAAGCTGTGTTTACAAGTCTATATCTCTTACAATTCTTACCCTAGCACAACCAAATTTGGCCATTAGTTTCCTTATAGCATTATCGTAAGGGCTGCTTAAGTAATTTTGGTTCCTGTAACCCCTGGGCTCCCATGGAACCCAAATTCTGATAGCCCTTAAAATATGTCTGTTTCACATCAAATTTTGCGTGTAAGCTGTGTTTACAGGTCTATATCTCTTACATATTTTGTCCTAGCTGAACTAAATTTTGGAATTGGTTTCCTTATAGTATGTTGTAAAGGGTTGGATAAGTAATTTTGTCTTCTGCAAATTCTGGGCTCCCATGGAACCCAAATTATGATGGCCCATAAAATCTAGGTTTGCATGTAAGCATGTATATATCTATAATTTTGGTTTGGGATTTGTTATAGCATTATGCATCTTATTACTTCGCCCATATTGGGGCATGCCCCCCCCCCCCTCACCCCCGCCCCCACTCCGCTTTTTTTACATATTTCTGTGTTGTTTTAGTCAATTCTTACACATATATGTTGCAACCCTCCCCACCCCAACCACGACCCCCCCCCCCCCGCCTCTCATCCCATCACCCACCCTGCCCCAGGCTTGATATTTTTTTTTTTTTACATATTTCTGTGTTGCTTTTATCAGTTCTTACACATAGATGTTGCAACCCTACCACCCCCCTCCCCCTCTCATCCCATCACCCCACCCACCACGCCCCACACTTGAATTTTTTTTTTTTTTTTTTTTTACATATTTCTTCGTTGTTTTAGTCAATTCTTACACACATCTCACCCCATCACCCCCACCCCGCCCCAGAATTGAAACTTTTTTTTTTTTTTTTACATATTTCTTTGTTGTTTTAGTCAATTTTTACACATATATGTTGCCCCATTCCCCCTCCCCCCAACCCACTCCTGCCTCTCACCCTCATCCCGCTCCACCCCCCCGCCACTTGAAACTATTATATTTTTTTTTTTACATATTTCTGTGTTGCTTTTGTCAATTCTTACACATATATGTTGCAACCCTCTCCCCCCCTCCCCACCCCTCTCATCCCATCACCCCCCACACACCCCATCCCGTCACACACTTTTTTTTTTTTACATATTTGTGTGTTGTTTTTGTCAATTCTTACACACATATGTTGCCCCCTCCCACCACCCTCAACCCACTCCCACCTCTTCCCCCGCTCTCCCCCACACCCCACTCCCACTTGAAACTCTTTTTTTACATATTTCTGTGTTGCCTTTGTCAATTCTTACACATATATGTTGCCCCCTCACCCCCCCCCCCCCCACCTAACCCCGCCTCTCTCCCCCCTCCACCCACCCACCCCCACCACACTAGATTTTTTTTTTTTACATATTTCTTTGTTGTTTTAGTCAATTCTTACACATATATGTTGCACCCCCCACTCCCCCCTCCCCCACCAACTAACTCCCGCTTCTCCCCCCCGCTCGCCCCCCACCCCACCCCACTTGAAACTTTTTTTTTTTTTTACATATTTCTTTGTTGTTTTAGTCAATTCTTACACATGTTGCCCTCCCCACCGCCTCTACCCCATCCCCAATCAAACTCGATTTTTTTTTTCTTTATATTTTTGTGTTGTTTTGGTGAATAATTACATAGCTTCTTACACATATATGTTGCCCTCACCACCCCCACTCCCCCCACCATCCACCCCCGCCTCTCTCCCACCCCCACCCCGCACCCCACTCAAAACTCGATTTTTTTTACATATTTCTGTGTAGTTTTGGTCAATTCTTACACATAGTTATGTTGTGCTCCCAACCCCACCCCACATTGTTGTAGCCTTGTTTTCTGATGGTATATACTAGCTATAAATTTATTATTCTCCGAAAAATCGAATAGTCGAGCTGCGCTGTTCTCCGACAGCTCTTGTTGCTGAATAAATTCACTTAAGGAATTTTAATAAAACTTCACCACAAAGTGCGTCTCATGGAAAGAAAGCTCACACTTGTTAAATAGGTAGTTTGATTTTAAGTCAAGGTCCTTGTTGCTATAGGAAATTGGTTTCCACTCAATACCTTTAGATTCCCTTGACGATTTAACAAAACGGATTTATAATCAGGTCATGTGTCCGAAGGTTAAGATCACTGTTACTACAAATACAAATTGGTTTCTGCTGAATGAATTCACCTTCCCATAAAGTTAGCGAAATTTCATCACAAACTGAAGCTCATTTAAATGAAAATCAGGATTGTTATTTAGGTATTTTGATTTTAGAGCAAGGTCAGTGTTAGTACATGTAAAATTGGTTACTACTCGGTAAATTGATTTTTCCTTGCATGATTTTAAGGAAACTTCATCACAAGGTGTGGCTCATGGAAAGGAAGCTTGGGATTGTTATTCTGTTTTTTTTTCAAAAAGGTCAAGCCTTAAGGTCATTGTCACTAAAAATAAAATAAAACTTGGTTTCCGAAAATTAGTTCCCATTGTGTGATTTTAACAAGACTTTACCATGAAGCTACACCTCTTTTCGCTCGGTAACTTTAGACTCTCTTTAGAGATTTAGCAAACAATCCACCACAAGGTGCAGCTCATGGAGAACTAAGCATGCGATTGTTATTCGGGCCATTTATGCAAACAGTTATTTTATGCAAAGGTCAAGGTAACTGTTGACTTCATATTGTCTTAATGGAGTTTAACGAAACTTCCTCAAAACTTCCTCAAAATGTGCAGCTCATTGAAAGGAAGCACTGGATTGTTATTCAGGTCGGCCGGTCAAAGTTCAAGTTGCTGTTAATTTAAATAAAAAAATCTCTCAGTAAAATAGTATGAAAGTGGACCTTTGGAAACGAAAGTTTATTTTCCCTTGAGGGCTGTCTCATGAAATTTGACAGGATTGAGGAGTATACATTGTTTTAAGATAGGTGGTTACTCATATATGGGACTTGTACTTCGCTGAATTTGTTTATTTTCACTGGGTTTCTTTTCAATGAAGTGTTGGAATTAATTTATAAGCATAACCTGCAGCTTCATCTGGTTCAACGGACATGCTTTAAGAGTTAAGATCAGTGCCCAGTAAGATTATGTAAATATACATTATTTGAAGTAAAATATGTTTAATCTAAATTTAAGTTGGCTGATTAATTCTTTGTACGCTCTGTGCTGTTGGGAACATCTCTGTAGTGTAAGAAAGCATGCATTTCTTTCGAGAAAAGAGATCCAGGTTTGAGTCCTGGCGGTGAACCTGGCACACTTTCTGAGCTATACAAACTTCGTTCTGGGATAACCACAACTTTAAAATAAATAAATCTGATAAAATTGTTCATTACACAATTATGCTAGTGTTAAAAAATCATTCCATAATATTTATATGCGCTTCCATAAAAGTGAAGCGGCTATAAGTAGTGTTACCCTTATCGTGAAATATCGAAAAGCGTGTTACTGTATATAATAGATTTGTCCAAACTGGCATTTTGAAATCAAACAAAACCAAAAAACAATTAAACTATAATGCTTTGAATACAATTATTATATAACTTCATTGTTTTATTCATATAGTACTGAACTCGGCAAACACAGATTTTGTCACCTCCCCTATTTTGGAAATGCTAATATGTCATGCTAATAATATCATCCTTTCACTGCCTTTCAAACAATGTCCGTACTCCCCATGGTATAATACATGTATTATAGATTTTCTTGTTATTTTTCTCGGTAACGCTTTATTATCACATATAACAGTTGTTACACGTTACATGGAACAGTTCTTAAAACATACCATTTACGAATATACATATCACACTATGACATGTTAATGACGTTCAAACACCAAACAAACACTATCAATGTACTCTATCAAGTAACTCTTCGTCATTTGAGAAATTTTATAAATGCACTCATGTATCTTTACACTATCTAAATGTCGTAAACTTTGTGTCACCTCTCTTGACAGACGTATATACCATGTCAAAGTAAAAAAATCAGTTATAAGTGTAACCATCGACGTTAATATGGTATGTGCACAAGCGTTATTCTGCTCTATTAGAAACATCATAGACAAGGGCATTTGCAAATAAAAATGTATAAAATATATTTGTAAATTCTACACGCACGTTTACATAATGCTAAGCTAGTTATTACAGAAACACATTGGTCCTCTTTCTTCAGGAAAACGCAAGGACGATAGGTAGCAAGCTTAAATCGTAACCGAATTTTTGCGAGTAGGAGCATCTCGGCATTTGGCAAAAAACATACAAACAACATACAGACGGACGGGAAAAGACACAGGTTTATTAACGGGTCATCAGTGCAAAATGAAAGCTTTACATTGAAATGTTCGCAAACGTCCAAAAAATGCCATAATAGTTTTCAAAAGACTTGAAGTATAGATTGCCTCCGATGTTTTATGTTATTGCGTGTCGTGCTCAGATCGCTAAAACGATTGAAGGGTTTAGTATAAAATACTTTAATTCTTATAGATAACGTGTTAACTTTAAATAGCCATCGTTACTTTATCCGAGATCTAGTTGTAATTTGATATCGGGTGTTTTAGTTCCTGCTGATAAGGCAGATAGATACTTATTTAATTATTGTTTACGTCAATGTTTTATCTCTGGAACTCAGGAGCACTAGTTCGTATACTCCAATTCAATCTACTAGGGATGATGTGGTTTCCATGCATATAACTCAGTGCAACACGTACAAGGCTGGAGTAGACGAAACTACATGGGTTCCTAAATTACACAAACAATATTATAAAGTCAGTATTATTTCTAATTCGAATGCCTGCTTCACAACCAACATCCCCAACTTTGGAACTTCTTGTCTCATTGCCGTTAAAGATCACGTAAAACAATATTGTGCAATGACAGCTCTAGGATCAATTTAGTTGATTCCATTGAAAATGCAGGAGACATTATTGATAACATTTGCAACAAACGTCAAGTATTTTTGACTTTCCACACTTTATACAACCTTACGACACAACCTTATGAGAGGGCAAGCGTATAACTCTTATTCAAAACACAGAAATATACATTTGTTGGGCTTTAACAATATTAAAGCGTTGTTACTAACGAAACATTTGGTTGATTATATTATGTGGTCATGCCAAGAAGGTTGCGAGACACTTATTTTCCTAAAAGATAATATTTTCGCCAGGTATGGAACTACCGTTATCAACAAATTGTTGATATCCCTATGGGTGAACTTTGCAGATTTTATTTTGTATTGCTATGGAAGAGATTGTATTTTGAGTCTTTCACCAGATACTCGGGCAGAGTAAGCCTTTCATGACACGTCTCGGTATCTGAATGACATATTGAACATTGACGACCATTTATTTTCTATTATGGTTAGCATTATTTGTCCTAAAGAACTTCAACTCAACAAAGCTAATATTGTTGTTACTGTCCCTTCTTTTCTCGATTTGCATCGCTCTATTGAAAATGAAGTAATGTTAAGCAAATTCTATGCCAAGAGAGATGGTTTCAGTTTTGACATTGTTAATTATTCCCACTTTGACGGGAACGTTAAGAACTCTTTCTGCGACAAGGGCAATCACAACCTGTTTTCTAGGGTTATACTTATATGGCCTATTAATTATGTCTAGTCTGTTACAGGATATAGCATGGCAGAGATTTCTTTATTTACACTGTCCTGTTTTAATGGGATAACAATTGGGTAAACATGAGGTTTGGTGCACCACAGAACCTGGTTTAAAGCCAACGACGACCTATCTGCCATTGATCGTTCTATGCTTCTATTTCTTCTTGCAATTGCTGTTTGTTTTGTATGCGTGTTTTGTATGCGTGTTTTGGCTGAATGTGTTCTGTGAATGCTACAATGTCTGTTTGACCTTTTGAGTTTTACCGACTTTCGTTATCTAAATAGATATAGTTTAATAACTGCCGCGATATTGTTATAGGTTAAACGTAACTAGAAAGGAAGTGTAAAACAACAACACAAATATCTAAAATATAATCAACACATTTATTTAAACAATAAAATAAAACAGTTTGACTAACATAATAAAAAATAAATTACAGTGATGATCCAACACCTCTCTTATCCATTTTATTAAAGTGCTAGTGAACATGTTTAAGTCCTTTCTCCTTTTGCTTTCTTTGTCTTACAAGGTCCACACTAATCCAGAATATTTCAGGATCACTTTTATAAATGAATGAGAGTTGTAGATAAATGGTAAATATGAATTGATCTCTTTAATATTTAAAAATACTGAATGACACCATCCCAAATGGATTTGATTACATATTGACCAAGAATGCATCAGAACATTCTGATTAAATTATTGTTAAAACTTGTTTTTTCCAATGTAAACAACTTAGGCAATGGAACTTAGATTAACAGAACATTACTAATGCATGTATACTGAAACACTATACATGTGGTAACAATATATTTGGGAGATATGACGCAACCAATGGAATGTACTTCGATGAGAATTAATTTGACATCACAAACATAAACAACATTGCCAATGAGGGTACCGCATGTACCGCATTGGATCGTCAGTGGCAGGACATGTCACTGGGGAGATAGAGAGAGAGAATGTGTTTGTATGAGCTCTTTGGTGAATCATCCAATTGTCATTCTTACACTAGTGTCATCTCATAAACCGAAACAGTGTAATACATGTATCCATGTCATTCATCCTCCGACAAACTAGTCATCAGTATTAGAAAATAGAAGTATAACACAGACATGATAATTTATATATAAATATAAACTAAATAAAATTGAAAGTCAACAAGAATGTACCCAGTGAGTCTGGCAGTAGTCAAAGACACAACATAGTTTGAAGCGTTTAGCTCGTCCGTCGGATGGGGATATCAACCGGGCGTTCCTGTGTATCGGTCTACCCTCCGAGCACGTTAAAGAACCATAGGAATCTATTCAATAAAAAGAGTAGGGCACGGTTCCCGGATTCCTATGTATCCTTCCCCTCTCTCTGTGGCGGCTCTAAATAACCAATACTGTGTTGATGAGCCGTTAAACAACTTTCAATTTAATTCAATTGAACCGTTTAGGGTATGACAATACATAGCGAAGAGGGAGATCCGTTTGAAACGACAAACACAAGCACGAACAAAAAAAGCAGCAGACATTAAGTTTGTACATGAGAGGTAATGTAAGAAGCAACACCTCGCTCGCCCTCTAGTACCGGTTAAAGCGGTATTTTATGTCAAAGCCACATACATTGGGTTCGATGATCACAAAGGACCAGTACAAAGAACGATACTGATTCTTAGCACGGTGTACCTTTAACAGCTGCCACTCTGCGCTGAAACTGAAGATAAACCTCAAACGTTACATTTATTTTAACGATTTAGGCAGACGCAAATGTTACATCTGTATGTTAATGTCCCCAGTTTGACTACACTCTCTTCAAACACGAACAAATAGAGAAACACACATAGCCAATATAATAAGATATCACTCGGGAATTTTTATTTTTTATTTCAAAACTGAAATCATCGCTCTTGACATCAATCTTGCTAACCATTTATCCATTTTAAACAAAGTGATGTGTATTATTAAAAGGAAGCATACCATCTAAAGACACATATAACGCATATAAGCATGTAAGTACTCTCTTTCATTTTCAAATATTCACTGTTGGTATCACATGAACATACAATTAACAGTAATAAATTACATTATATATAATCGTACACAAATAAAATGAATCATATATCGTTTTCTAAAAACCACTGTAGGTAATACACATCCACAGATGTCAGTTACACGTATTAATGTAATCATACCAATTAATATAATTAGCGACATTCGCAATCTCCCGTACACTGCTTCCCAGCATTATCATTATTATTAGCTGGATCCCGAAGAATGACGAGTTTTCACGATAGAATCAGCGAATGCAATACATTAGGAGTATTAGTAGAGCGGTGTGTCCTGGAAACTTGTAATATGTACAGTAGATTGCAATATACTGCTGCACACGGCAACATGTACATGACATAATTAAGGGGGAACTCAGTACAATAAGCATTTCATATATCAAAATAGCCGTCATAGCTTATACAGTATGAAACTGCATGTTACTCATATATCATGTATATGGACATATGCGGTATAACAGAGATATTCAAGATGGCGTCCAAGATAACCGCCAAAACATATGTATTGTTTAGGGCCCTTGTTTCAGCCAAAGGTTTTTCGGACTTTTCAGACTATATTCATCTTAAAACTAAATAAGTGGTATATCAGTGAAACAGACATTTTTAATTGGTAAATAAACATATCTTAATCATTATCAAAATCGGCTGAGAAATAAAAAATCACGTTTTTGATAGGGCGTTTTCAACACAAAATTCTGCTGCATCTAAAATTAGAAAAACATATATGTTTTTTACAATTTTTATCCAGAAATGTTTTTTTATTGTGTTGGACAAACGTAAATGAAGACACCCTGAAAGTTTCATTGCAAACTATTGATGCTAACTAAAGTTATTTGAGATTTGTTATTTTTCTGCTGTCCCTGCAACAGGGAGTTCACTTATGGAAAAGCTCATCAAATACGTATTTTGGCTGCAAAATATTGAGTTCTCAACCGATTTTCAAAATTATGACATTTTTATTTACCAATAAAATGCATATTTTTAAAATAGTTCATTGCTGAAAAAACTTTCGCTAAAACAAGCGTCCCAAACAATAGTTCTTCTTGGTGCAGTATTGAACATAATAACACATCAAACAATATACATCCCTAGCAAAACAGCATAATAATCATAGCAATATAATGAATATATTTATAATGGCCATTTTGTACTGAAACTTTCAATTTATGACTTATTTATATCAAAAAGGGACGTATTTTTTAAAATGTAAACAATGTGTATAATACATTCGAGTAATACAGTTTTCTTACAGTATTCACGTCATATTTAGCAGGGGCGTGACATGGCATACTCCGCTACTCCCGGAAGTAACTTGGAATACTAAAACTAAACAAATACAAAACAAATACAAATCCTAACAAATCGAACACCGCAATAAAATGTGTGTGTGCTACGCCTCTTGAAAGGTGCCTGTTGCATGTCGGGAGGGTTTGTCCATAAGAGGCGAAACAAGCTTCCAGAGCACTTACTCCAGTGATGATATTCTTTCATTATATATCTTCATAAAATATTACAACACTTAAATGCACAGTTTGTTTGAATACACGACGTCGTGATTATACTTTATCAATGTATTCAACGGTTGATTACACTATTGTGTGAGCAAGATCAGTGGGCATATTGACCTACAAATCACAGTTACTTATTTAATAAATTTCATGAACACAGATTGGTACGGTACGAGCTTTGTTGATTCACATGCTCTGTTCTAATGGGGATTAAATTATTTGTTTCCTGTAGTATTTTATCATCGGAACTGACACCGGGAGATGGATTTGTGTTGCCCATGTTAGTTAATCTATTTTGCGGACTACTATTACAACTGTCAGTACTTTTTCCAAATACATACAGTTTGATTGCGGGTAGGTTAAAGGATTTCGTCAGCATAGGACGAAACTTTTTACTGAATAGAAAATAAATAACAGGATTCACAACCGTTGACGTCTTGGCGAGAAGAACTGCCGTAACTATCACGCCCGCCGGCAGAATGCTCGAGTCCCCGTAGGCCGCCCACATCGATACTACTGCATAAGGCATCCAGGAAAAGACAAATCCCCAGCACATAGCGAAAGTAATCTGCAATTACAGGGAAACATTATTGGAAAGAGTAATTACTAAATAATACTACAGAACTAATATAATGCGTCGTTTAGGTAATACTATTTAATACAAATATGAGTTTTTATTTATAAATGATTAAATTCGAATTCATATGTCGGTGAATTTGTCTTCTTTGATCTTTATTTCTCAGCGAACTTCCTGTTTTCCTTATACATTGCATATCATGATTAAACATACTGTTTTAATTGTTTAGAAACACTCAGCGTCTCAAACCAATCGTTACTCTTAAAATAACTGTGTCGTCTGCGTTGTTTATTCAAAGGTTACGTTAGAGTCTGTTACCCAAATATGTTTGTAACTCAAAACTTGTATTTTATAACTCCTTTTATAACTCATACTCGATTTTTGTATTTGAACTCATTACTCCGTTTTAAAAACAAAAATCAAATCAATTTGATTTAATATGTTGAGAATTGAATGGTATGAATTGAATTGAATGCTATTTAACGACTCATCAACACAGTATCGGTTATTTAGAGCCGCCCCAGAGAAAGAGATACATAGGAATCCGGGAACCTGCCCTTCTTTTATTATCGAATAGATTCCTATGGTTCTTTAACGTGCTCAGAGGATAGACCGATACACGGGACCGCCAGGTTTACGTCCCCATCCGACGAACGAGGCTAAGGGAAAGTGTCTTGCCCAAGAACACACCGACAGAACTCAGTGGCACCACGGAGGATTGAACCCGGGGCCTCCGGTTACAAATCCGCCGCGCTACCGACTGCGCCACGCCAGTCCTCTACATGAAAGTGGTATCATTTGAAGATATTGGGAACAATAATAATAAAATATGATGGATTTAAACACTATTTTCATTGTGAAAGATGCACGCAACATACTATAACCAAACTCTTACTATAATCATGCTACTATAATCTTACTCTTACTATAACCATACTCTTACTATATTTGTTCGTTTGTTTGTTTGTTTGTATGGTGTTTTACGTCATTTTCAACAAATGTAAGCTTATATATGACGGTCGATTATTTTTTGGCGGCGGGAGACCACCCACTTTTCCTGGGTAGAACCAGTACTGTACCCTCCCGCCATTATAACATAACTCTTACTACTACCACAGTCTTACTGTAACGATACTCTTACTATAACCATACTCTTAATGTAACCGTACTCTTACTATAACCGAACTCTTACTATAACCCGAACTCTTATTATAACCGAACTTTTATTATAATCGTGCACTTACTATAACCGTACTCCTACTTTAACTGTACTTTTATTTTAACCGCACTCTTAATATAACCATACACTTACTATAACCGTACTCTTACTATAACCGTACTCTTACTAATACCTTTCTCTTACTATAACCATTCTCTTATTATGACCGTACTCTTAATATAACCATACTTTTACTATAACCATACACCTACTACAACCGTACTCTTACTATAACCATACACTTACTATAACCGTACTCTTACTATAACCGTACTCTTACTATAACCATTCTCTTATTATGAACAAAAGTACGGTTATAGTAGGAGTATGGTTATAGTAAGAGTATGGTTATAGTAAGGGTAAGGTTATAGTAAGAGTATGGTTATAGTAAAAGTACGGTTGTTGTAAGAGTACGGTAATAGTAAGAGTACTGCTGTAGTAAGTGTATGGTTATAGTAAGAGTACTGTTATAGTAAGGGTATGGTTATAGTAAGAGTAATGTTATAGTAAGAGTACGGTTATTGTAAGAGTATGGTTATAGTAAGTGTATGGTTATAGTAAGAGTAAGGTTATAGTAAGTGTGCGGTTATAGTAAGAGTATGGTTATAGTTAGAGTACGGTTATTGTAAGAGTACGGTTATAGTAAGTGTATGGTTATAGTAAGAGTACTGTTATAGTAAGCGTATGGTTATAGTAAGAGTAAGGTTATAGTGCACTACAGAGAATTTGATGATGCGAAGATAATAGAGCGCAGAATGTACATAATTATAACAGTTTGGATCTTCTTTTATAACGTTTCAATCTATATAGAGTACATTTCATATTATCGTACTCTTACAATAACCGTAGTCTAACTATAACATACACTTACTATAACCATACACCTACTACAATCGTACTTTTATTTTAACCGCACTCTTAAAATAATCGTACTCTTATTATGACCGTACTCTTAATGTAGCCATACTCTTACTATAACCATACGCTTACTCTAACCGTACTTTTACTATAACCTTACTCTTACTATAACCGTACATTTACTATAACCATACTCCTACTATAACCGTACTTTTATTTTAACCGCACTCTTAATATAACCAAACACTTACTCTAACAGTACTCTTACTATAACCTTACTCTTACTATAACCATACACTTACTATAACAGTACTCTTACTATAACCATACACTTACTATAACCATACTCTTACAATAACCGTACTCTTACTATAACATACTCTTACTCTAACCTTACTCTTATTATTACCGTATTTTTATTTTAACCGCACTCTTAATTTAACCATACACTTACTATAACATTACTCTTACTATAACCATACCCTTACTATAACAGTACTCTTACTATAACCATACCCTTACTATAACCGTACTCTTACTTTAACCGTACTCTTACTATAACCATACACTTACTATAACCATACTCTTATTATAACCATACACTTACTACAGCAGTACTCTTACTATAACCGTACTTTTACAAACAACCGTACTTTTACTATAACCATACTCTTACTATAACCTTACCCTTACTATAACCATACTCTTACTATAACCATACTCCTACTATAACCGTACTTTTATTTTAACCGCACTCTTAATATAACACAACACTTACTATAACCGTACTCTTACTCTAACCGTACTCTTACTATAACCATACCCTTACTATAACCTTACTCCTAATATAATCAAACTCTTACTATAATCATACTCCTACTATAACCATACACTTACTATAACCATACTCTTACTATAACCTTACTCTTACTATAACATACACTAACTATAACAGTACTCTTACTATAACTATACACTTACTGTAACTGCACTCTTACTATAACCATACACTTACTATAACAGTACTCTTACTATAACCATACACTAACTGTAACTGCACTCTTACTATAACCATACACTTACTATAGCAGTACTCTTACTATAACCATACACTTACTATTACCGTACTTTTACTATAACCTTACTCTTACTATAACCGTACACTTACTATAACCATACTCCTACTATAACCGTGCTTTTATTTTAACCGCACTCTTAATATAACCATACACTTACTATAGCAGTACTCTTACTATACCCATACACTTACTATTACCGTACTTTTACTAAAACTTTACTCTTACTATAACCGTACACTTACTATAACCATACTCCTACTATAACCGTGCTTTTATTTTATCCGCACTCTTAATATAACCATACACTTACTATAACAGTACTCTTACTATAACCGTACACTTACTATAACCTTTCTCTTACTATAACCATATACTTACTATAACAGTACTCTTACTATAACCATACACTTACTATAACCGTACTCTTACAGTAACCGTACTCTTACTATAACATACTCTTACTATAACCTTACTCTTACTATAACAGTACTCTTACTATAACCATACTCTTACTATAACCTTACTCTTACTATAACCATACACTTACTATAACCTTACTCTTACTATACCCATACACTTACTATAGCAGTACTCTTACTTTAACCGTACTCTTACTATAACCTTACTCTTACTATACCCTTACTCTTACTATAACAATACACGTACTCTTACTATAACCGTATTCTTACTATAACTGCACTCTTACTATAACTGTTCTTTTACTATAACCTTACTCCTACTATAACCGCACTCTTACTATAACCGCACTCTTACTACAATCTTACTCCTACTCTAAGCTTACTCTTACTATAACCGAACACTGACTATAACCGTACTCCTACTATAACCCTACTTTTATTTTAACCGTACTCTTACTATAACAGTACTCTTACTATAACCATACTCTTACTACAACCGAACTATTATTATAACCGTACTCGTACTATAACTGAGCTCTTACTATAGACGAACTCTTATTGTAACCCTGTTTGTAACTCTATACTCGATACTTTAAACAAAAAGGAGTGAAAGAGAAGAAAGTGTGTGAGAGAGAGAGCATTATGCTACAATTCTGTCAGATGAATTTTGTTATAAACGGAAACTTATTTTTTTATAACCTAGGCTGTAAATTGTCAAACTATTTTCTTTGTTGTAACCGAACTTTTAATTTATATAGTCTGTTATTTATATGTTGAAGAAAGATATAAACAAGTTATTGTGTCATCCAAGGTCATTCATTTTCGTATTAGTAAAATAGACGTTTCTTGATGAGTAAATAGAATGTTGATTGTTTACATTTAACATCTCGTGATGTTAGTGTGTTTATGATATGATACATCATGTGACTCATTTAAGGTTATTGGACTATTCTAAAGCTTGTATGTTCTTGGTTGACGCATCATATGACTGTCAAGGTTATTTAAATATAACTTGTTTATCATATTGGAATATTCTAAATTACTATGACATTCAATGACAGTATAAATACAGCGTTTTGGGGCTGTTATTTGTTCACTATTCAGTATTTAGAGTTGAGTATCTGGTTCAGTATTTGGATTGAGAATTTACTTCAAATTCTGTATAAAGTGAAAATATTGGAAGTTGTGAATTAAAAAAATATTGTGAGAGGATAACAATTATTGTGCTCATCTATAATAAAAGAGTAAGAGAGTGGACCTTTGGAAACGGCCGAACACGACACATACGAAATATTGCAGTCTCGGTTTGATTGAGACTGTTCATGAACGGTAGTGAAATATGCTAGCTACCGCTCACGCCCACTAGCCCCGGGTTGAGCAGAACTCATTATTCATAAAATCAATAGTACATGTTTGTCACCATCCCGAGGATGGCATGCATATGGCGGCGGACATAGAGATATTTTCTTCCCCCATGTCCAGCGGCGTATGGTCCCAATATCTAATAAAATACTATGCCCCGAAGAGCGAAATAAACAAAATGGGATTTAGTAGGGAACTGCGATTATGAAGCCTGCTTATCACAAGTAACAGCCAACAGACTAAATTAAAAAGCAGACAACATATCCTATGAGTGGTTTAACAATACCCTGAGCCTTTTATCGGCAGGAGTAGTGGAACCACCGAATCGAAAATTAAGTAAGAAACCAAAAGCAATTGAAAATGTACCACCGATAACTAAATATAAGTATCGGGCTCAGCGATCTCCAAAGATCGAGTGAATAGACTCTTTACTGCCGCCACACTGCAAAAGCAACGCCACTGTGCTATATAAAAGAGTATGAGAGTGACATTGGATTATTTAGACAATTGCGAAAAAATAAACCAGGAAAGACTTGAAGTGAAATTGGATTTAAGGGACGGTTGATAATTTTGATTAAAGGGACACTTAACAATATAGATTAAAGGGACTCTTGCCAAATTATCATGATTATTAGGACTTGATTCGTACATCGGATTTTAAAGAAATACTGGATTCATTTTATGTATTTTCTGTAAGTGAATATTTTTCATTATAGTATTTGAATAAATTATATTTTCAAAATAGTTGCTGCTGGTTTTGCTTCCATTCTTGTTACATTTTATCCGTAACAAGTATTTTGTATTTGTTTTAGAATGAAATAGTTGGAGGAGAAGAAGAAGAAGAAGCTACACATCTGATACATTCGTGTAACAATCGTAGATGATAAAATAAACCAAATGTTAATAAAAGAAATATCACCCAATTTCGTCCATGAAACGTGTTCTGTCCATCATTGCATTTCTGAGTTGTTTCTATTTTCTGTTACATTAAATAGGTTTATGAGAATGAAGTATACAATTCCAGTTGTGGTATGCGATAAATAAATGCAAAACTTATTAAATACCATTATGTTTGTTTAAAGTATTCGTTAGCTGTAATTAAGCGAAACCAAATCACAGATTTGTAAATAAATGGCTGGATATTAAGACACATACACAGAAGGAGTATATTCTAAGAATAGTTTGAACAATGGTTGGTGAATTCCAGGCCTAGGTGATTTAGTTCTATTAGAACTACGGGCTAAATAAGACGCTTGTTTTCCTTTGTTAATTACTGTTGGTTTAAACATTCCAACAGATGATAATTATGTTTTAAATCTCTCTCAAATAAAAGTTCATAGATCAATAGATGATAATTAGTTAGACAAACATGATTATGTTTCGTTACATCAAGGTGTGGGCATGGTAACACAATTGTATTTTATTGCACCTCGCACAAAATCCTAGGAATTTCATTGGATTAGGGCGGTCACATGGTGACCCTTCATTATTCTGTAGTGGGTCAGTAGATTTCATAGAGGGTCACTAAAACAATATGGACTACAATTCCGATTCAAAATTTAAATCATTTGCAAATAGTTCAGTTCTTTAAGGCGTTAGTAGCAAACATAATAAGTATTTAAAATTAATAATGTTTTTAAACTCTACCGGACGTGACGTCAACGTCATGACGTCAAATTACGCGAACCATTAAAATGGGTTTAGTATCGGTGTTTGTCTTAAAAAAAAGGTGCTCGATGCAATAAATCAGTTATTGGGTTTGTTACTCACCCCCTACAGAAATATGTGGGGTCAGTCAGATACATAGGAGGCCTCGCCAATAACCAGTAACAAACCCAATAACTAATATTAACTATCCTTAAACAATGTTTAAACTGATGTTTTTATACAATAATGGAATAATGTTTCCGATGATCCAGAGATTTGATTTACCGAAATGTTGTAATTTGTGTGTAACAGTTTTACTGAAATATGAGTTAATGCCTTCGTCAACCAATTTCAAACTTTGTGCATAGGTTAGAAATAGAAATTGGCAGACATATAGTTCATATAGACGACAGACGGTGTAGACATTGTAACATACTCGACAATGAGTACCATTTTGCTGTATGTTGTTATTTTTATAATAAATTTCTGTAAGAAATACACGTGTTTATTTTCAACGACCAGTATGTTCAAATTCATGTTACTGTTAAAACAAGTGAAAACAATAGAGAAGTCATTGGTTTTAGATTGTTCACGCTGAAGGCATGTAACTGTTTACACTGAAGACATGTAACTGTTTACACTAAATGCATTTAACTGTTTACACTAAAGCCATTTAAATGAATTATTATATAACAAGGCAACACATTTTATATTAAGGGTATGCACAAAATCTCACAAATATGTGACGTTATCGATTTGTTGTATTTTGCCGATTATAATATAATGATAATTAATTTATTAGCATTCTCCCAAACGATAATATTTGCACTTGTGTTGTCTAAACTACTTTTTCTAAGAGAACATTCAATGCTTCCGAAGCTTTTCCAAGACGTTGTTCTTAGTTCAAGGCAAACCTTTCATTATAATCCAAAATTGTGCCTACTTTTAAATAGTTGAAATCATTTACTCATATATTCTCTTCATTATAATTCCAAAATTCATTGTTTTATAAAACACCTCTGTAATATGGTCTTGCAATTCTTCGGGTGATTTCCCCATTATTTATTACCGCGCAAATGAAACGAGCCGAGGAAATATTAAAGTGTTATCATTTAACTTTATTTTATACTGACTTTCTGGTTATAGATATATCTCTTTTAGATGATTTTGTTCAATTGTTCTTTCCTTTGTCCGACAAAAAAAAGGCATAGAAAGTGGCCATATAGATGTATGCGGCTTGACACAGAATTTGGTCTCATTGTTGGAACTACTTCAAAATAGCGTAGTCGCAATATCACGGTGGCGAAACCATGTGATTTATGATCGGGTTAACGACAAACAAATGCTCAGCAAATCTCTCGATTCATGTATATTTTTGCTTCATTACTTTCTTTTTTTTTTCTTTTTTTTTATAAAACTTTATTAAATTATATACACGATACAATACAATCAATGATGTTTCAAACATACATATAACAACATGTTGTATACATATCAACTTGCATTTTATATATCTATCAGTTTGTCTTTCTTTCTTCTTTCTTTCTTTCTTCTTTCTTTCTTTCTTTCTTTCTTTCTTTCTTTCATTTTCTTTCTTTCATTCTTTATTAAGTGTGCGTTTTCATTTCTTTAAGATGAGATCAGCAATCTAGTTGTGTAACCTCCCCATTACCTTTATATGGATTTCGCAAAATGAAAAGTCAGACTGGTCACCTTTTTTATATTATAAACCTGTGTGCGCCCCTTTGTTGTATATAGCTAGGTTTTTATTATCGGCATATATGGGTCACGATGGTCCAGCACGTGAAAGCTTTGTATTAAGACACGAATGGCACCTGTCTTGCACCAAAAACAAACCTGTTGATGTTTTCAAAGCAAAACTAGTCTTGTTATTGCTTCATTACTTTCCTTATATTTAACACATTTTTCTTTTAACTAAAGCGCAGAAGTTTTGTTTTATCTCCGCCGGTATTCGATTCTCCAGTACTGTCTGAGATAAGCCCTCCCAAAATGTACTCGGTCATATACTTCATTTCATGTAAATACTTGCGTAGGGCTAATATCAGAAATATCTAGACGCGTATATCTTAGACCGAAAAAAAGGCGGTAAACTGAACATTCAAGTAAATTGCATATTAGTGTACAATACAAGATTTCTATTATTTGTTTTATTAATTTGTATATGCTCAATTAATGTAACAACAGTACGGCTCATTGGCCAGTAAATATCTGGTATAGATTGTGAAACACTGTATATAGCCTGATACAAGCCCGTCCTTTATTGTGTACGTTTCTGTGCAGACGTGAAAGTTCAGATCAGCACCCTAAGTTTGAAATATGCAATATGCATTTTCATGTAGGATAAAACATACGTATATGCAATAAATGAATGAATGATGTGAACGTCCACACAAAAATAGGTCAAATTGAGCAAAAACTAAAGAAACATGAAATATTAAGTTATCCTTGTTGATATTATATTATTAAAAGTATATTGTTAAAACTTTATACAAATAAGAGATAATATAATAAAAATAAATATGTATATGTAGTTCAACAAATGCTCACCACCAATGGGCGTGTAAACAAGTAAATGAAAATATGAAAATATTACATATTTGATTTAGAGATTACTAAGGTGGAAGTACGGGTGTCAATCGGGTCTTGGACACTGGTCCCAGGGATTTGCAGATCGAATGGATCGTTTAAGTTTAATAATATTTTATTGCAGATATGTTACAATACATCAATTCAACATCACAATATTCAATGGATCGTCAGTGTCCACGTACAACAGTTCTGAAAACTTGTTATGCAGCCGAAATGGGTCATCAGACATTTACGACGGTCTCCCTGACACAGTTTATTTTTCAAATGTGTATATCAGATGAATATGGAGGAGAAGTTTGTGAACAGTTAGAAGTAGATCATTATTGTGTTTATGTTGGATTTTCTTCATATTTTTTTTTTTTATAGTTTATTTTATTGTAAGCCAAATATGGCCCATGAACATGTTTACAAATAATACAAATATTGATTTCAATATGGTTAGATGGCAGCAGTACATGTGTTAGTAGTATCTGCAGACATATATGTCACAGTACATGTATATAGTTAACGAAACCATAATGAACTTGTTTTACAGATTAACAATAATTCAAAGAAAGTTTTCAATAGGACGTAAGTTAATTTTAAACAATAATTGTTTAAGTTCACATACGTGCGTACTCTGACTTAAGCGTGAACTAGTATGCATGTGACTTGAGAATTCTTGAGAATTCTTGGGAGAGATCTTTGGTTTGCCATTGTATACTGTAATACTATATAGTTTTCATTGCTTTGGTTACAAGGGTAGTGTTGTCGGTAGTCTTACTAATTAATTAACGGATTGAATATTGTTCACTCGTTTCATTAGTTCAAAAGCCTTCTATACGTATATTCCTAAATTTTGTGTTTCATTTTTATTTTCATGCTTCATTAATTGTTTAAATTTCATGAAACTAGGATTTTTTCCAAAAGTATTGTTTTATATACATCTTTCTTAATTCATTGTAGTTTGTACATTCTATTACAATGTGATATTCGTCTTCTAATCGTGTACTAGCATCTTTCCATGCGATGTGCTGTGATTGCCATGGATGCATATGTTTTGGAAGTGTGTGCAATTTTGTATTGTCTTGAACTCTTCTACTAATTTTCTGGCTTCAAGAAATCCAATGCTGTTAGTATATCTCAGTTTAAGTATGCCCTTTTCTTTATATTTACAGACTTGGTACTCTTTGGAGTTTGCTAAGTTACCTCGTCGCAATGAATACATTTTGGAGTGTTGGGACAATCTTCTACTCGATGTTTATATTAAAAATCGCATTTGCCTTTATGATGTTCAAACCTCTGACATTTAAAACATCGTAGTCGATTTGGAATAGAAACATCGAATTTAACCTGGAAATATGAAACACTCAGTATAGCAGTACAGGGGTAGAAATATTGAACACTCAGTATGGGAATACTGGAGTAGATATAAGTATGGCAGTACTGGGGTAGAAAAGGTAAGAACGATTGTATTGCTTTGGATCTTTTTTGGTTTCTATACATCGAAATTCTACGTGCAGCTATGACTTGTTGAGCACTATATCCCCCTCTGAAACTCTCGAGAGATCCGGACAGCGGATTTATTCCTAGGATGTATTTAAGGAGGTATGTCGTGTGCATTTTGCTGGTATATTGAAAAACGAGTTTGTGCATATTGTCAGTTTTTTATCTGTTTCAATTAAAAGTGTTCCTTTCTTTTCACAATGAATTTCCCTGAACTGCCTTGAATTGTATTTTGAATTACTAAAGGTGACAATTGCGCCAATGGGCTTTCTTTGCCTAAATATGCAATTAGTAGAAAGTGTAAATATATGTGGTTGTAGGATTCCTCCTTCAGACTCATCCGAGCCGCCAGATGATCGAAGTCGTTTAGTATTTCGTTCAGTACCTATTTTTGAATATAATAATTGCAATTCGACACTATGGTTCATCACCCATCTCGGGGTCCAACAAGGGACGCTATGCTTGGATTAGACTGGATTCTATTTTTTAGCGCCAGTGATACCCTATTGTGATACTCCAACAAGGATACTTTTTCAGATTGATCCGTTAAGCCACTGCCTTCTAGGAATATGAGAAAATGGGTAAAAGAGAAAACACACTGGCACACTGTAACACGATACAAAGAGATCCATACAAGAAATGAATAGTAACCTTAGGGCAAAGTGTGACCAGCCGACTGATCATGAGTCTAGCAAAAGTAAGTGCCACGTATGATGTATTATTCTAGAATAGCTTTACACAAGTCATTAATAACTTAACAACCAGGATCCTCAGGCGTCACGGGATTCTACCGACGGCCAACAGGTGGTTTACTTTCTTTTTGGAAGGTGGTTGAGGGGGAGGGATCATACCCCATTAAATAGGAACATTGAATTATATGTATAAATATATTATTATTATTATTTATCTTTTTTGAAAATGTAACCTTCAGTTGAAATGTATATCAATATCAAGTGCGGATTCCACACTATTTGTAAACAATGACAGATTTCATTTCCTGTGATCATTAGTTTGAAAGAGATGTACCTGGCTTACGTTTTTACTTTTAAAGTATTTGAAGACAAAACGGCCATGTTCGAAGACAGATCACAAAATGAATGTCCTTTCGGTTACTTAGTAAACGTCTCGTTTCAAAATCTGTTAGAAGTTCTATAGAAGAAAGGACAACACACAAAATGTAAATATAAAAATCGAAAGGAAAAGTAGCATTCAAAGGCGACAATCAAAGACAAACATACACAGAAACAAAGAATAAATTTAAAGATGAATAAAAGGCCAAATAAGACATCACAAACAGAAAACGGTTGACAATTGGGCTACCGCCTTGGAACGGTCATTGGTAAAAAAGGCCGCTGTGGGTTTATACCACGTTCTAGGTTGCACCAAACCTCACACTTACCCTACTGTCATCCCAATAAAACGGGACAGTGTAAATAAAGAAATCCCCGCCATGAAATATTCTCTAACCAACAAGGCAGCATTAATAGTCAATACAAGTAAAACACAAAGATGCTCGTGTATATATAAATACAAAAAAAGCAATAGCCTAGAAACCACAAAGAAGATACTCAATGACTTAGAAGAAACCAGAGCAACAAGAGAACAAACCATTGAGGGCACGACAAGACAAATGATGAATAAAGCATGGAAAGTAAATCCCCTGTCACGTTTCATTGTACGATGACCGGAAAGATTGTGGACCCTATGATGACGTCTAGCTAAATCCTCAAAGGACGGTGGCGTTTGATGTTTTTTCTAAAACCTTGGCTTGTTTTTATCTTTATATATTTACATAAATATTTTTAATTACAACTTCATTTCTTCATCTTTCATCAGTTTTTGCGCACAATATGACCTACTTATGTGTCGACGTGCCGTAAAACACCATTCATTCATTCATTCTGACAACCAAGTTATTGAGTACTTACAATGTGGCTTTCTATGCTTTTTTATATTCATACATACATGATCATCTATGTTGTATACTTATATTGCTTATTAATCCTGTTTTGTATGTTAGAGAATATAGCCTGGTGGGGATTTCTTAATTTACACTGTCCCATTTTATTGGGATGACAATAGAGTAAGAGTGAGATTTGGAACATCCTATAACCCGGTTTAAACCATCATCGGTGTTTTTGCCACTGACCGTTCCATGGAGGTAGCCCTTTGGTCAACCCAATTGTGTTTGTTATGTAACATGCCTTGCTTTTTATTAACATTGTAATTATTGTTTGATTAATGCGTGTTTTTGGTTGTCTTCTGTGAAAGATACATATCTTGTTCGGCTTGTAATTTGGCAACTGTAATAGTTCTTGCGTCTGTCAGATAAACTGAATGGATGAGTGAATGGTATTTTACGGCACGTCGACACATAAATAGGTCATATTGTGCGCAAAAACCGATGAATCATGAAAGAATGAAGTAGTAAATAAAAATAATGTAAACGTATAAAGATAAATCTATATACAAATAAGGGATAATAAGGTAGCAATATAAACTATGTATATATCTAAATCAACCAATGCCCGTCAACGGGATTGAAAACGTTAGTATATATAGGAAAATATTATATTGATTTATAATGTCTGATTTCTTTAAGGAAATCTAAAACAAGACTAAAATCTATAGTATCAAATAACTCTTTCAAAGTATTAACTGTGTAGTATGTCTCATAGGATCAAAATCTACACATTTAAACTGAGTGCAAAACAGGGTATACATTCTGGCAACTGCTCACCTTGTAATAAATATAAATGAGTACAGCGTGTATGCCCTATCCTGACCCTGGCTAGGACAACTTCTTCTCGACGAATGGGTCTACTAGAAGGACGCCATTCTCCGAGTAACGGTTTAATGTAATGGAGTTTATTGTTCACCGACAAGTCCCAAGCGGCTTGCCAAGAGTTACGCATATATGTGTTGATATAACTTTTAAAATCAGTATACGGTAGTTTGGTATTAGATATATGTAAACCTAATGCTGCCTTAGAAGCACTATCAGTTCTATCATTACCACTTATTCCTACATGGCTAGGAAGCCAGCAGAAAATAATAACATTATCAATTGTAAGAGAATTGTACTTTTCTAAAAATTGAAGCACAACTGGATTATCATGTTTCATATTACCCAGTGCTTGAAGAGATGAAAGGGAATCAGAAAATATTACAAAATGGTCATCATCAGATTTCTGAATAAAAATTAAGGGTCAGATAAACTGCATATTTATATTTGTGAATAGCTCGTAATATCTTGTATGTTGCCATGCTTTGTGAAATTGTATGTTTTGTTTAAGCCTCATGGAAATTGGAAATAAAAGTATTGGATATAGAAGTTTCTATCTTTATATATACGAGAGCTATTATAAGGTGCAATTATCTGAATTTCGAATTGGGAAATTGCAACTAGTTCGTTATTCGGATGAGTTAGGGTACTCGTTTGGCTCAAGCATGTTAACAAACTTACGATGCACAATTGCACAAACTCTTTACGTTAAATAAAACTTACAGGTAACATACAGGTCCGAGACCATACGTAATCTTATTTAAAAGCTTCTATAGGCCCTTCTAATGTTTTTTATTCTCCTTTAAGTGCTAGGTTTTTAAATACACTACTGAAATGGCTCAATTTTTCAAAGTGAAACTTCAACATTTATGAATTTCTTGTTACAAAGTGTACTGTGATTTAAACGTCTACAACATCACAGTTGTGTCCTTTCTCTAACTGCAACTTTTTTTGTTACAAAACATCTTGTGATTTCTTTTGAATATTATTTGGAATTAAGTGTGCAGTATATACAATATATAGCGGATATTCCCGAGTTGCGTTTCTTTTCGCTTCAGTATAATTCTAATTGCTTAAATCTCTGTTGGATATGAGCTGCCTGATAGGCATATCACAATGCAATATATTTTATTCACACAATTTACTTAACGTGAATATATGAGGTATGCATAATTAAGCACAATATCATCATCGAGGCTCATGATAAATATAATTGAGAAAACACAGATATTGCAGATATAATATGACATGGTTAATTACCAAAAAGCAATACAATTTGGTAATAGCTAGGAGAAAACATAATGTATCTCCTATGTAGTCCTAATTTGTCATATAATTAAGCATTTGATTTCGTATGCACATGCATTACTGTTTGGGGCGCTTGTTTCAGCCAAAGGGTTTTTGGTATTTTAAGATAAAATTAATCTACTACCTAAATAAGTTATATTTCAGTGAAACAGACATTTTTAGTGGTAAATAAAAATACCTTACTTTTCAAAATCGGTTGGGAAATAAAATATTTACATGATTTATGCGCGATAGTTGTTTTTGATGGAGCATTTTCGATGCAAAATTCTGCTGCATGAAAAATTGGAAAAACATTTATTTTTAGAATTTTTATCCAAAAATGTTTTTAAATTGTTGAATAGTAGTAAATTAAAACACCATGAAAGTTTTATAGCAAAATATGAAGGCTAACTGAAGTTATTTGAAAATTTTTTAATTTTCTGCGGTTCCACCAACATGGAATTTACATAGGAAAAGCCACATCAAAAAATCATTTTGGCAGTAAAATATTTATTTCTCAACCGATTTTCAAAATAAAAGCAGTTTTATTTACCACTAAAAATGCCACTTCTAATGATATATGACTGATGTGCATATTATTTAAATTGCTCAAGTTATTGCAGAAAAACCTTTGGCTGAAACAAGCGCCCCTAACAATAGAGAGTTAATCATCTTTTTGTTGACAAATGCATGGCAAAATAATAAGTCGAAACAATATAAGAAAAATAAATAAATAAACAAAAACGGAAGTATTACATTATTTTATCAAATTTGTATATATTGGGTCTTTTAAAATAATCTGGACTGATATACGCACTACGTTAGAACTGGCATACAAACAGATAATGGAACTCATCTCCGATATTCTTTTATCGAATCTATGTATTATCAGGCAAATCACTGACTTGGAAAAGAAAAGGAAAGCCACACACAACGCGACACTTACCTTTATCAAATATGATTCTTTCTTTGAGATACTGGTATTAGCACCATTAACGCCGCGTCTATTACGGTTACATTTTCTATTACTTTGTCTACACTTGAGCAGTATCAATCCGTACGAGAGCACCATGATGATGGAAGGTGTTATTATACAGAACAGAGACATGAGAGTGATAAATGATCTGTTATGGTCCCATTGTAATGTACAGGATGTCCCATACGCCTCTACCGTGTATGACCCCCAGCCGCTTAACGGTACCATGGCCCAGACAAACGCGTAGATATATGCACATATGATACTGTTTCTTGTGAAGGCAAAACTTGAAACAGCTGAAATACACACACAAAGCATCATTTTAAAAAATGCACAATAAAGGGCATTATTACTGAAACAAAGGGCATCAAAACTCGCTTACATATATCACTGAAATATGCCAGCAGTAGCTAAAGGGGTTATTATCGAAATAAATGCACATATGTAAGCGTGATGCTAACAGTCTTCAGGATGATGCTAAATAATTATTTCGACACCTGAATATTTAATTGACCAAAAATAAATTAATCCCAGAGTTGACATAAACTTTTCCAAACTACTGTTTAACGTGATCTTTAACGGCAGTAAGACAAGAAGTTATTATTATACATGTAAAGATTCGAAATCCAATAAAATTAATATCACAAACATTTGAGGACGAACAAAATAGACAAATACTCTTACACAGCACGCCTAACTGAACTTTGACTTCTTTCTTTGATTTTGAGGTAAGCAAGCTTTACTTTCTCAAGACATGTTAGTATATGTGTATAATGTGACATGTTAGTATATGTGTATAATGTGACATGTTAGTATATGTGTATAATGTGACATGTTAGTATATGTGTATAATGTGACATGTTAGTATATGTGTATAATGTGACATGTTAGTATATGTGTATAATGTGACATGGTAGTATATGTGTATAATGTGACATGGTAGTATATGTGTATAATGTCATATCTGGCCTTTTATTATTCATATGAGCAGTTGTTGTCTGTGTCTGTGCGTGTTTTTGGTTGACTGTAGTCCTTGAAGACTAGATTTCCTGTTCCACTTTTCTATCTACTTCTATGGTGACGTGATTTACTAACATCGTAAGATCCTTGATCATAACCACTGTGTATGACACAGGCAGTTCCTTCATGAAATCAAAGTCGAGCTCATGACAAATTAACCCGTCATATTGAACTTATTAAACGAGTTGGATAAAATCAGATGGTGCGACGTATTAAATAATATTATAAATACTCTTGGTAGAAATACCCAATTATTTCAAAATAAGATGTGTACTTAAAACATAGCTTACATATATGATGCCGGCATATGCTGATGTATCGGGTTACTCCCATTATTGTCAGTGTGGTGATACTGACCAAACCGAAGAAAAATCCCAGAAGGCCATAGATGGTACATCCTGCAGAAAAAACATATTGAGGTAATTAACTACATGCATGCGTTGCACTGCTTACCGTGTATTTTTGGCATATCAGAAGACACCGCTGAAAACGAGGTTAATGGTTTAATGTTATTGTTAACGCAATGGTATATTTGCTTTTATAATACTACGTACGCTTTGTTAAATATACGTTTTATTATACACCTATCAATATTATACACATAGTACGGGTACTAACTTCATTTTCTTACAATGAAACACACATTCTTATACCGCAACTAGCGTTTTATGATTGATTGTTTCACTATACTACATACGTCGTTTTAAGCCTACGCCTTATTGTGTAAAACTTGTGTACACAACCTTATCTATCACACTGGACATCTACTTGTCAAAGTGAGAACGTGTCGATCCTTATGGATAGCGGGAGGTATACCACCCCATTGTTCCTGGGTAGATCCAGTACCACAGAATAATAAACCGCCATATATGATCTAACATGTGCATAAAACACGTAAAATACCATTCAAACAATCTACTATACTGTGCTATACTGTTTTACGATCATCCTGAAATCAAGGTATATACTACAAATACCATTCCTGGAGTAAGGGTTATGGAAGCGTGTATCACCTCTGGTGGATACGCCATTTCTCCAGGATCACAATTAATGCTAAAACTTGCAGATCTCTAGTAGATACACTATTCCAGAGAACGCTAATCTGGTAATAATCATGTTGTTTCGTGGTGTGCAATAGTTTCATGAGGCCAATGCCGACTTGTTTGTGGTTATTCGAGTTATGATTTGCGTTTACCCACGGTTATACACTTATTTACGCATTGAAATTTAAGTAAAATCAGCCCCTAAAGATGGTAAAAAACGTGATCATTTGTTTGGTATATGTACTTAGCGTGTTAATCATTTGTTTGGTATATGTGCGTAGCGTGTCAATCATTTGTTTGGTATATGTGCTTAGCGTGTTAATCATTTGTTTGGTATATGTGCTTTGCGTGTTAATAATTTGTTTGGTATATGTGCTTAGCGTGTTTAACATTTGGTATATGTGCTTAGCGTGTTAATCATTTCTTTGGTATATGTGCTTAGCTTGTTAATCATTCGTTTGTTATGTGTGCTTAGCGTGTTAATCATTTGTTTGGTATATGTGTTTAGCGTGTTAATCATTCGTTTGGTATATATGCTTAGCGTGTTAATCATTTGTTTTATATATGTGCTTAGCGTGTTAATAATTCGTTTGGTATATGTATTTATCGTGTTAATGATTTGTTTGGTATATGTGCTTAGCATGTTAATCATTTGTTTGGTATATGTATTTAGCGTGTTAATCATTTGTTTGGTATATGTACTTAGCGTGTTAATCATTTGTTTGGTATATGTGCTTAGCGTGTTAATCATTTATCTTGGCACATGTAATTTAGTCGCGAGTGGTGCGTTAATCATTTATTTTGACACATTTTCTTTTATCGGAGGTACGCATACGTTTCACGAACATGAAGGTGCTAACATATTATTTAATGAACCGACACACTCTGCATTTAAGATTGGTTTACTTCCAACAACTAAAAAGTAAAGATTCAAGAAACATTATGAGGTTACTGTTTAAAACTGAATTCTAATCAGCGAGTACATGGCAGGTACGAAATCACATGCAGTGCGTTTTTGCGTACATGCGGTGTCAGGTAAGGATCTGCACATATTTGTCGCAAGAGGACCTTTTACTGTTGATTATTGCAATTGTAAAATAAATCTACATTATGTATTCCGATAATCCTAACATAAGTTATGTTCAAAGCATCGTGCATGTTCGTGCTTTTGCAGCTCTGGACTTGACGAAAATTATTTGACTTAAATTTGAAAGAAAAACACACTAAGATTTGAAACAAAAGAATATAACGCAAAGATAGCTTTAAAATATATTTTGTTTGTTGACATCATAAAGTGACAGGAAAACAATATACTTGCAAGATAGCTGTTCACAACCCATTTTGTATATTGCATTTTTCTTTTCCCGTTAAATATAGGTGGAGTTTGTAGGAGGGTGGGTTATGGGATATGGGGCAAACTGTGCTTATATCCTAACAATTTAAATGTCACATGGTATACAATTAGCCAATGGACAATATTTTGTTCATCACAATGTAAAACGATAAGCATTTATTCAAAATTTGAAAATAATTACTAGCACACCTCCCTGCTCACTCGTTACACTAATATCTGAAATGTTCCTACGCCATGGTTAACTTCTCCATATTTTACATCTTTTATTTTGCCTCTTTTCTTCATACCAGTAGTATATACAGCACTATTTATGTATTGTACTGTTTATAGTTCATGTACGTGCATTGTGAAAAATACAAGAAACACAGAGGCAACACATACACACAAGAGAGAAAAGTAGCAGATCCGGTTTTATTGAGTCTATTCATGAGAGGGAATAAGGCCACAAAGATTGTTTTTGATGATCACAAAGTAATAACACTACTCATTTGAAGTCAGGGCGACTTTTAACAGTCAGTCGCCATACAACACTAAAGAAACGCTAGTGAGATTACCAATGAATACTGAAAAGGGGATCCCTTGGAAGCAACAAACACAAAACAAGAGAGAAACGTAGCACACACGTTTTTTTTGAGTCTGTTCATGAGAGGTAATTCAAGTTGCATGCGTTTAGATAGAGGAGACAAAATATAAAATTTGTGTTTTAGATACGTATGCTCAATGTTATGAATTTGATGCATTCTTTATGTATGAAAGAAGTAGGAAAGATACACTGAAAAATGAATGAGATATAATGCAAAAGACACACTTGGATGTAACTGATTATCTTCCGTTAAAGGATATATATAGTCTTGCTTGCTCGTAATAACGTAAATGGCAGTTAAAAAAGCAATATTAGTTTAACCATAATGTTTAATGCAGCATTTTTAAAATAGTCGTGGTCTTTTGGACACAACATTGCCAAAACCTATTCTTCGAATAAAAACAGTAACCAAGTACTTCAAATACAATTTATAAAATTCTGGCATCAAGTTCTAGAAACATTAATTAAGCCCTCCCTGAATCATATGAAAGTGTTCAAATGTTTGATGGTATCATTCCAATTCATTTATGTAAAATGTCTTCCTATTTCATTGATGACTTCTTCAGTTATGGCAACTTGCATACAGCCTCTTTCAATCGACCACAAACACTCATAGAAATAAACAACTACTATTTAAAGATGAATAAAAGACAAGATATGACATCACAAACATCAAAGGGTTGACAATAGGGCTACCGCCTTGGAACGGTCAGTTGCAAAAAAGGCCACTGGGGTTTAAACCAGGTTCTAGTTTGCACCAAATCTCACTCTCACTCTACTGTCATCCCAATAAAACGGGACAGTGTAAATACAGATAACCTCGCCAGATTATATTCTCCAACAGACATGGCAGCATTAATAGGCAATACAAGTATAACACATAACTGATCATGTATATATGGATATAAACAACAAAATAATAGAAAGTCACAAAGCAAGTTCTCAGTGACTTGGCAGAAGCCAGAGCAACACGATAACAAACCGTTAAGGGTACGAGAAAACAAGAGTTAAGACAAACATCAAACGCCACAGTCCTTTGAGAATTTAGGTTGACATCATCATAGGGTCCACAATCTGTCCGGCCAAGCACAATTAAAGAGGAAAGCATAGTGGCGAACTGTAAATGGGTCAACCACTAAAAATGCTGTGCTTTGCAAAATGATAGGGGCATACTCTTTTTTGATTTGAATAGTAAAACAAAGTTTGCGGGATACGTTTATACAAAACTGGGATAGCCGCTTAAATCACTCAACTAGAGCGACATTTTACAACGTGATTTCAAGTTTCAAATTTCAACCATATTTGGATATAGTCAATATTAAAATATTTCGAACAGCATTAACCCAGTTAAGAGTCTCATCTCATACGCTAGAGATGGAAACGGGTCGTTGGAAAAAAACAATAAAAAAAACAAGAGGAAACAGAAAAGGCCAATTCTGTAGTTCTCTTGGAGATGAATTTCATTTTTTATTTGAATGCACATTATACAACGATCTGAGATCTACATTGTTTAAAAAGTACTTTTCGAAAAACAGCAACATGTTCAAAACAATAGAATTATTTCAGTCAGAAAATAAGCAACAATTACGAAACATGTTTTTAAATGATTTAAAAAAAAAGAAGTATTATCTGTGAAAACTCCCAATAACAATTACGTTGGTGTTTTTATTTAACACGCTCCGTGCAACTTAGAGTTATAATATATCATGTATGTCAAAATTCAGAGAGAAGCTGTTAAACAACAGTATTGTAATACTTACAATTTTCATATCAACATTTTCATATCTTAAAAACACTTGTGACTAAAGAATAGCGCATTTCATGTGTGACATTGTTAGATTAATATAACATTGTATTTGATAAACATGATTCTAAGTAATATTTATACTAACACTGTCATAACGCCATTGATATATTAGAAATGTTTGTATAAAATTGTTTAAAATTGTGCTCAAGGTTCATATATGACTTATTGCATAATATGTATGTACTTTGTAAGGTTTATTTGGGATGGCCTCGACCTTTGACGAGGCTAATAAAAGTTCTTCTTATACTGTTTAAAAAGTGTAATAAAGATTGTATGAAATTGATATGACCAAGGATCTTACGAAGTTTGTAAATCACATCATCATAGAAGTCAGGTTGTAATAGGTTTTGTCGCAGAAGTGTTCTTAAATTACTCTTATATTTTAAAAGTAAATCATAACAATTTAAAAAAAACTAACGAGGTTTATGGTAACGGTAGCCTTGCTGTCCAGAGTAGCAAATATAACGTATATTAAAGTCTAAGTAGATCGGGTAACACCCCATCAACGTAGGGGATAACTAATAGTATCAAAATTAAAATCTTGCCCTAGGTTTTACTAATTATTTCACCATTTTCTATAGAGAGATGTAACTCAAGAAAAGAAGCGACAGCATCAGAAATGTTAGGTTTGTTGAGTAAGAAAATGAGTGATTCACAAACATCACGTAGTGTAATTGTCTAAACTAAAGTTAGTAAAAAATTCTTTCATATTGTTATACGCCAAAAATATAGTATTTTCTCCAGCAGAAGTCCTTCGAATAAAGGCAAAAGAAAACGTGTCTTTAATAGGGTTTTATATCGTGTGGAAAAGCCACAAATACTTATAGATGAAATTTAAGGGGATGTTAGTGTATGAACTTTCACCAATCGGGTTCTCTAGTCGTATACTAGATAGGATTTCCCTTTGGCTGCAACTGCCGTGATTGTTCAGTACAATTCTGGATACATCTTGAGGTGTTTCTAATAATATGTATTTTATATAGATAAAACAATAATATATACGTGTATCGTATTTCTCTGGATGTGGATTTTATTGTTAGAGATTTCCTTTTGAATGGATTTACTTTTATTTACACTGTCTTGTAAATGTGAGCACTGAAAACAGGATAATAGCGCGGCTGTGTACGCAGAAAATTGATTTAAGCTAGCCATTAAGCCTTATTTCCTACTGACCGTTCCAAGACGGTAACCCTATCTTCATCAGCCGTTGTGCTGCGTATTGTCCTTTTCATTGTACATTTGATACTTGTTTGTGGTGCCGCGCGGACTTAATGTGCTGTTTGGGTGCTGTGATTTCTAAAGGACCATTTTGGACACTTATTACGAATAATATCAAGAACATTTGCTGAATTAATTGACCAAAATAAATTAATCCGAGAGTTGTAATAATCTTCAGCACAATATTGTTGGACGTAATCAGCAACGGTAGCAGTAATACAAGAAGTTAAACGTTTGGAGGTGTTTGTTGTAGTGCAGACACTAGAATTAAAAATAAATTGGACTAAATCTTGATTTACTAAATCGTACATCTATGCCCATCTATAAAATAGGAAATCGTACCTATATCGTACAAAATCGTACCTATATTATACCTATAATTAAGCAAATATTACCGATATCTATAAAAAGCATAATGTACCTGTATATCCATCGATAAAAAAGAAATTCACAAATATACCCCAGAGGTTGCATTTCAAAAGGTCTCTACATGCACCTGTAGTATTTGAGTAGTCGGTTGCAATAGACATTTCACTGAAGGTTACATGTATATGATTATACAATAAACGTCAAATTGGAGAGAAAGATGGGATAAAGAGTATTAAGAGGATTAAACTGATTACTATGATGTTCAACTACATACGGACTAATTACTAATATTTACTCATTTGCAACATGGCATCTTCTCTGCCGTTATTTGCATCGTTTTCTGTTTATGAATACTCGACTGATTTGCGTTGAAAGAAATGAAAGAAATGAGATTTAATAATCCCTTTATTTGTACGGATATAAAGGAGAAGAAAAGACGGGCGCGCATTAATGTTGCACTATGCTGAGGAGTTGATGAATGACATTTTCGAAACACTCCCAAAAAAGGTGAGGAGTATGACTGAATACGAAGTGTACGAATTTCGTCAACCAAGGCAGAGCGACAATTAGCACATCGATTCAAGACAACGACAACATGCTACAAACTGTGGCTTTGCAGGATGGAACAGAGACATTACGTCGCTAATAATCATTAGCTGGACCTCCACAAGGCGAGCTGTGACAAAGACATTAAACATGACTGGACTTCCATTTTATAACCGAGACATTAATTAAGTCGCTTAGAAAACATAGCTGGACTTCCACCAGGCTTAGACGTAGATCATTACTTCTTGAGGTTATGGAGTGCAACATAGAAACTGGTTTAAACCCTCAGCGACCTTTTTCACCACTGATCGTTCCAAGGCAGTAGACCTATTGTGAACCATTTTATGTTTATGAAGACATATCTTGCCGTTTATTCATATTTATAATTACTGTTTGTTTCTGTGCGTGTGTTTGGTTGAGTGTGGTCTTTAAATGCTAAATTTCCTGTTCGTCTTGTCTGTTTACTTTTAAAGCGTTTTAAAAGGCAGCACGTGTGTTAAAAAATTCAGACAAATAGTGACAGACTTAGAACGCACCGACAAAGGATCGGTCAGCTCTGTGAGAAAAAAAAATCAAAAAGAAAGTAAGAAAACGACGCAATAAACAGAAATAAAACTTCTGTAAAAAGTATTTGGTTGATTGATTGCTATTTTGCGTCATTTTCAGCACATGTTAGGCTATACATGACGGTCCATTGTTTCGTGGTGGCGGCAGATCATTCTATTTTCTTCAGGGTCGAACAAGTACTGTACACCCTCACAATCCGTAAGCATCGTCACTTTCTCATTTACAAGTCGAGCTCGCAATTGGATTCGAATCCACGGCCGTAAGGGGCGAGAAGGTTTAAACGCAACGACTTTACCATGCCGGCCACGGAGGCGTTTCTTGTAGAAAAGCTTAATCACTTCGAGAGAGGCTATATGTCAAAGCGTTGTGACAAAAGATCAATAAACAAAATTGAAAGTAAAGTGTCAGAAAAACCAATATATTGGCACCCTTTGAAGAAAAAAAATACATAATGCATTTTAAAGCCATTTTAATGGATTTGTTAGAATAGCGATCAACCATGCGTATGACGAAAACTGGTCTAGCTTCGCGCCTGATGTTGGCTTTACGATCAAGAGAAACAGCAAACTGTGTGATTCCTAAAGAACTAAAATTAACTGTTGAAATTAATGGACTATCGGTTAATGTTTTAATGACGTGATTGATGGGAACAGACAGTTTTTGGGTTGACTGTACTCCTTGAATGCTATATTTCTTGTTCAACTTTCATATCTACTTTTGGTATTTCTTCAGCGTGGATATCATTGAATAGCCCTTAAAACTATTATTGATGGTTTGGATAGGCTGAACATCAATTAAGATGACATTATTGTATTTGGTAGAACGCAAGAAGAACGTGATATGCGACTATAAACGACCTTAGCACTCAGAAGTAAGTAGTAAGACATGTGAGTTTAAAACGGACAAGTCGACATTCTATTAACATGTCTTTAGTTAAAAGGAATATTAGCTTATCCAAAGAACATGGGAGCAGTTAGAACAGCCGAGACGCCTACAAATGAATCAGAGGTTAGAATAAGAAAGGATTTATTTGCTATGACAATTATGTTGGTCGAATTATTCCAAACTAATATACAACCACCAAATCGCTTAGTGCACTGCCATAAATAGGTAGCTTGATTGAGGTGGGAAACTGAGCAGCCAGCAGCATTTGATAGGATAAACAGTAAACCTACCACCGATACTGTGATGGCATATTTAGACAAAAAGAAAAAGAATCATGACATGATTGTAGATGATAGTCCTGTAGGTCTATGTAGAAATATGTTGATTCAAGATGGAAAATTAGAGGCAAACCCGAGCAAGGCGCTCACCGACGCAGAAACAAGATATTCCAATACTTCGGCGGTCATTTCCACAATTACGATGCATACAGTTTTAATGTAAGCAGTATGAAAGGAGAAATTTGGAAATCGCCGAACACGATAAATACAAAAAATAGTGCAGTCTCGGTTTGACTGAGACAGACTGTTCATGAACGGTAGTGAAACATGCTTGCTACAGTTCACGTCCTCTAGCCCCGGGTTGTGCAAAACTTAATATCTAGTATGCCAATAAGACATACCCGAAGATGGTATGCATATGACGGTAAACATGGAACCTTCAGTGCGGTATTTTCATACCATTCCATGGCCAGCGGCATATGGTCAAAGGTTTTTAGCAAAACACGTTGCCCGAAACGAGAAAACAATGGGCGAAAAAAATAAAATGGAATTTAGCTGGTAGCAGAGGTTATGAAGCCAGCGTATCACAGGTAACAGTCAAAAGATTAAATTAAAAAGCAGGAAACATATCCTTAGGGTTATTAAACATTACTCCGAACATTTAAAGGCTGTAGTAGTGGAACCACATATTCGAAATTCAAGTATGAAACCTAAAGTATTTGAGAATGTACCACCGATATCTGTAAATATCGGGCTCAGCGATCTCAAAAAATCGGATCGAATAACAGTTCTGATTGCAAGCACGGGGAGAACTGTATTTTACAAACCTGGCAAGTCTAATGGAGCAGACTGCACTCCGGACATACAGAAAGAAGAACACTTCAAAACTGTAACCCGCTGATATAGCGGAAGGCTATGTAAACTTCATTGTAGAAAATTTAGTCCCTAAAGCTATGACTTTGAAGTAAGTTTGTGACGAAACAATGCTGACTCACAAAGTCCCATTAAGGTAATGCAGTCTGAAAGCTGAGTCAAATCACACAATTGTTTTAGTCGAAGATGGTGAATTGCTATTATTGAACAGCAGATTGGTAATCATGGTAATACGAAGATATCTATATAACTTTGTTAACGAAATAGCACACGAGGAACACATGGACATAGTTAAAGTACGGGACAACTGTATTTACCAGAAATCGACATGAAGGTGAAAACGTATGCAAATCATATATAACATGCCTCTGTGCCAATGAAGTAATTAAACCTCTTAATGTGTCTGCTTTACAGATAAGCCCATGGAGGTAACTAGCCATATACCTTTGCCAACTTTTTCCAGGATATACTTAACGGTGGTGATTAACGACTTTTCATGGTATCCTGTCTTTGAAACGATATCATCAACATTATCCAAAGTAGTTATACCACAGCTAGACAAAATATATTCCAGTGTTTGGCTGCCAGAAAAGGTGAAATCGGAAATTTTAAAGGACATGCATTTGAGTAGTTTTCGGAATATAGGAGTTCCAAAATAAAATGATAACACCTTTATGACCATAAACTAGCGGAGAATGCGAGAGGTTTATGAAGATTATGGATAAATCTGTAAGATTTGCTGCAAAAGTTGAACACCGATGTTGGAAGCAAGACATGTTCAAGTCATTTCGCAACTAGAGAGCTGTTCAACAATAGAAAGAAACACCAGCTGAAGTTTTGTCTGGTCGAAACATCATAATTACCACAGCTTACAAAACAAGTGACCAGTCATTACGGCAAAATCACAAACAGCAAAAGGAAATGATGACAGTAGTTATGGTAAAGCGCAGACGTGATATAAAGCTCGACATGAAGTCGGTGATAGTGTGAAAAACCGAACAAACTAACAATTCCGTCAATCCTTAGTAGTATCAGTATGAAATTGTGGACAAAAAAGGGTTCGATCATGTAAAATGCACAAGGCGAGGACCATAAGGTAACACGGAATTCAACGTTTTTCAAATTCCAAATTCATCGCAAACACCATCAGAAACTGCCACTGAAAACATGCACCCAGTGAAGTGAATATAACACGGAATTACCTAGTTCATTCAACACACGAACATAGACCGCCCAGAGGTTACACTGCAAAGATCACTGCATGGACTTGTATTAAATAAGTCAGTTACTATACAGAACTCTCAGAATAAACTAGCGATATACTTACATTCTTGTATTTACAGTATCATCCATTAAACTTTACACTAAGTCTTACCTATGTTTCCATGTATAAAAAAGCAAACATAACCTATGTGTCCAACTATAATAAAGCATTTCTTACCTATGTGTCCATATATAATAAAGCAAATAGTACCTATATGTCCATATATAATAGAGAAAATCGTACATTTGTGTTCATTTATAATTAAGTAGATCGTACATATGTGTCCATCTATAATAAAGCAAATATTACCTATGTGTCCATCTATAATAATGCAAGTCGTACCTATGTGTCCATATATCCAACCGTGTTTGAATGATGACGATATGGCCAATGGAAAGGAAGAAAGCGGCAGGAGGACATCACTAATTGCCAGATTTAAAATGTAGTGGTCCGACATTATCAACGTGTTCCTGTGTTTTAAGCAAGTGTAGATAACCATGCTGTTTACAATAACAGCTGTTATACCTGAAATAAGTATTATCGTTATAAGTGGTATTATTAAAAGGGTGGAGGTGGTGGGTGGGGGCAGTACATTACCAATCCTGTGTTTTAAGCAAGTGTAGATAACGATGCTTTTTAAAATAACAGCTGTTATACCTGAAATAAATATTGTCGTTATAAGTGGTATCATTAAAGGGGTGGGGAGTGGGTACTTACCAATACGTTCCTGTGTTTTAAGCAAGTGTAGAAAACCATGCTGTTTAAAATAACAGCTGTTATACCTGAAATAAGTATTATCGTTATAAGTGGTATTATTAAAGGGCTGGGGAGGGGATACATTACCAACACGTTCCTATGTTTTAAGCAAGTGTAGAAAACCATGCTGTTTATAATAACAGCTGTTATACCTGAAATAAATATTATCGTTGGGGTGGGGGGGGGGGGGGGGGGGGCGGTAGTATCGTTATAAGTGGTACATCGATTTTTGTGTGTGTTTTTTCAAAAGAACAATTGTTTATTTTTTTTAATATTCCAAATTTTAATGTCCTATCAATCAAAACAGGATCTCAGCACCGATTTCGTTTAATTTGGATTCATTATACATTTTGAAGTTTTGCGGCTTTTAGAGGCTGAATTGCCATCGATTATTCTAGTTTATATCTGTTTATGTATATATATAACCATATAATTATAATGCCTGTTTATGGGAGAATTATGTTTTTGCCCAACACAATGCATATCTCAACAACTGATTGTTATTGATGTATAACTCAATAATGTGACAATTAATATCCACTATTTCGTTCAATAGATTCCGTTTTTAATTGTGCCAATTGATCGGATTCCATACACATGCGAGAGCTGTTCAAAGCTGCAATTCCTGTTCGACTTGTATACCTATTTTTATAATGTAACTCTTATGTTTAGTTTATTTTCTTCAGCCGAAGGACTGTTATTAAAAGTACGATATTTAATTATATGAGACCGGTGCATTTAAACATAATTTACGATTTCACGCAGTTTGCTTTCAAATTTAGACCTATATGTTGATATTGCCGTACAGTTTTACCTAAAACCAAAATAATTCTTCAAATGCTTAAAATAATTGTTTAAAACTGTTTTAATTTAAATATGATCGTATGTTTAATTAAGACAAAAAGATGTATAGTTATTTTTACTGAATATCACATAACAAATAAAGGTATCTTTGGTCAAAATTAATGTTGGTTTTCTTTGTGATTGTTTGCAAATGTGTGTGTTTTGCTCCCATGTCTTAAGTAATATATATTTTTAATATTTAATGTGATAAAATGTACTTTTATAGAAGAACAAATCATAAAATACCTGCAGCTGATGTTTTGAACTAGATTTTTCATAAATTGTATCACTTTGAAAGCACTGAATTTCACGTTAATGTTCGCTGAAATTTCGAAAACCGAAAAATAGCAAAAAAATACATATTCTATTTTTATATTCACACATAGACATAACTTTAAACGACAATTTACAAGCAGTGTTTTCTTAATATACCTTGCGGTTATATTTATAATTGAAAATATTTGTTTCAAATCACATTCTCTCCACTTTTTAAAAAATGTAGATGCAGCAAAAGTATGAAGCACATTATTGTTTATTCATATTTTTATATCGAGGAATCATTACACTTGCCAATTAAAGGGAATGTAGCGACACAGTCAAACCATCTTTATTATTGAGAGTTCTGGAAATCTTGAATAAGGGTGAAATAATTATCAGAATCGGAGGATAAACAAAGAAGATATGATCGTTTGAAGTCTCTGTTGAAACGGATATGGAGGCGGCCATTTTGAGAGCTATGACATCACGGTTCTAAATGACCACATATTGAATATTTATTCATTTACTGATTTATAGGGAAAAAATTACAGCAATTGTATGAAAAATATTTAATACTTAAAGGCAATAATGTTTTATATGACCAGTAATTCTTTTTCCATTAATTTGCAGTGATTTTCTTTGTTTTAAATGATATTTATCAATATTTCATATATGGTAATATGGAACTATGACTTCATAGTTCTCAAAATGGCGGCTCCCATATCCGTTTTAGAACAACCTTTAAATTGTCATATCTTTTTTGTTTATCATCCGATTTCGATAATTCTTTCACCTTCTACCAAGTTTTTTAGGATTCTCAAAAGTAGAGCTATTTGTCTTTGTCGCTAGACTCCCTTTAAATGAACATATTCGGGGCAAATGTCAATACAGTTAATTGTTAATTAAGTTAACAATTAAAAGTTTACATAAGTTGAACACCTATTGTACCTTATTTTGGTCGTCAAAATGAGTCATCGGATGATGATTGTACTAATGAAAGTAGATATAAAAGTCTAACAGGAAATGTAGCATTCTAGAAACAATATCGCAACATCGTTGAGTGTGTTCATGGTTACAGTTCGCTGGGATACCATCTTAATTGTCGATATATCATTGGTAAAAAGTGGGAAACAAATATTTGTTAAAATGAAATATGCACTGCAAATGTTACCATATTTTTGCAATATTTGTTTACCCTTTAATTATTGTTATATTTAGTGTTGGGGCCCATTGGTTACCATATTATTCCATCTCTGACCCATGGTCGACTTCGTGTTAAATGGTTAAATTATCGTTTGATGTCTGTCGTCAATGTTGTCTTATTGTGCCCTTAATTGTTTGTTCTCATTTTGCTCTGACTTCTGCTAAGACATTCAGTACTTTCTATTTTTTTGTTTGTAACATGATCAAGTTTGTGTTATATTGCCTTTTCATCATTCATGTAATTGTTGTTTGTTTCGATGCGTTTTTTGGTTGACTCTGGTCCTTGAATGTTACATTTCCTGTTCGACTTGTATATCTACTAGTGACTGTGGGGAAATCAGAAACGCACTCAATACATATTTTAAAGATAAGAGCAGCTCAAAAAGGTCCATGTAGCACACTACGGATTCATGTCTTGACACTGGATAAAGTTTGGTGAGTGTTTAAGAACATATATAGAATGATCGTAACGGTAGAATTGAGGTATTATCCATAGACATTTTTTCAAGTCAAATGTCAAACAAAATAAAGGAAAATAAAAGTTGAATTTTTCTTGAATAATTTATTGAATCGATTTTCATGCTTCAAGTGTTATAAATGATTTTGTGGGTAACTTAGAATGATACATTTGCAATACTGAATGAAAATCAATTCCCTAAATCGAAGGTTAAGCTCGTTTTGCGCAGAAAAACATACAAAACACATTATTTTACTGCTGATTTCTGAAATTATATTTGTTATTTTTACAAAAAATATTTATAATTGTAGAATTAACCTTAGAGCACTTCTCCATCTAATTATGACCCACTTGGATGGGGATGTTCCCCGAGCAACTTCTTATGGGGTGTATCTGTCTCAACTTATTCGTTTTTCTAGAGCTTGTACTCGAGTTGAGGACTTTAATATTCGTAATCTTTGTATAACTAAAAAGTTACTCAATCAGGGTTACCGTTACCATAAACTTCGTAAAACCTTTGCAAAATTTTATTATCGTAACCCTGATCTTCTTTCCAAATATAAATGTAATTTAAGGACTCTTCTGCGACAAGGACTATCACAACCTGACTTCTATGGTGATGTGATTTATAAACTTCGTAAGATTCTTGGTCATGATCACTTTCATACTATCTTTGTTAAACTTGTTAAAAAGTTTATCAAAAGAGGTTATGACCCTATCATTTTGCAACGTACTGCATGCTTGGTGGTGGACCCTTTTACAGTTCGCCACTGTGCTTCTTTCCTCTTTAATTGTACGATGACCGGACAGGCTGTGGACCCTATGATGACGCCTACCTAAAGCCCATTGGGAAGGTGGCGTTTGATGTTTGTCCATGATCTTTCCTGTCGTGCCCTTAATGGTGTATTCTCTTACTGCTCTGGCTTCTGCCAAGTCATTGAGTACCTTCATTGTGGCTTTCTAGGCTATTGTTTTTTTGTATTATATTTACACGAGCATATTTGTGTTTTACTTATATTGCCTATTGATGCTGCCTTGTTGGTTAGAGATTAGATCATGGCGGGGATTTCTTTTTTTACAATGTCCTGTTTTAATGGGATGACAGTAGGGTAAGTGTGAGGTTTGGTGCACCCTAGAACCGGTTTAAGCCCCCAGTGGCCTACTTTGCCACTGACCGTTCCAAGGCGGTAGCCCTATTGTCAACCCTTTTGTGTTTGTGATGTCGTTTGCATTTTTTATTACTTTTGCCTTTTCGTTTGTCTGTTTGCGTGTTTGTTTTTGTGTTTTGTGGTTTACTGTCGTCCTTGAATGCTGCTTTCCCTGTCCGATATTTTTATCCTTTTTTGAACTATTGAACTACATTACTTTTATTTCCTCTTTCATGTTTTTTTCTAACATTTGCGAAAATGACGTAAAACACCATTTAAACAAACAAAAAATATATAATATGAACCGTATGATATATTCACACTGAGGTGTAAAAGACGAAGCTAGTATATTTATTTTGTTAAAATACAATACTGTGAAGGAAGGTGATGAATCGCTTTGTTACATACGCGAATCACAGTCATTTAATACTTCCTACATGAACACTCAACTATTGTAAAGATAGGTGTTTGCATGTAACACGTTTTTTCAAATTAATACAGTCATTATAACAATGTTTATCACAGGCTGTGATCAGTAAGAATGGATAATGTAGGCGTAAAATCTACAAAGATACGAAACCAGATAATATACATAATTTCCAGGTGAAGCAAAAATACAGGCTAAAGAAACATCACGCCTTGGGTTTACATGGACACACTGTACACAGCCGCATATAGTGATGCTGCAGGTATATGGGACAAACAGTGTTGTAGTGAGTGATTCTGCAGGTATATGAGACAAACAATGTTGTAGTGAGTGATTCTGCAGCCATATGAGACAAACAGTGTTGTAGTGAGTGAAAAATGGGCATATTTGGACAATGTGTTTTTATATTTCAAACATAACATGACTTTCATTAAAGATATATCGATAGCTGTTCGGACATTTTTGAAACCGGCATATAGTACAATTATACTTGAAAACGGATAAAACATAAAACGTAGACGTTAAGGTAGATATAAAAGTCGAACAGGAAATGTAGCATTCAAGGACCACAGTCAACCAAAGTCACGCATAGAAACAAACACTAATTATCAAGATGAATAAAATGCCAGATATGACATCACAAATATAAAAGGGTTGACAATAGGGCTACCGCCTTGGAACGGACAGTGGCAGAAAAAAGCCACTGGGGGTTTAAACCTGGTTTTAGGATGTACCCTACTGTCATCCTAATAAAATGGGACCGTGTAAATACAGATATCCTCGCCAGGTTATATTCTCTAACAAAGAAGGCGGCATTAATAGGCAATATAAGTATGACACAAACATGATCATGAATATATGAATACAAAAAACAAAAGCTTAGAATGCCACAACGCAAATACTCAATGAAATGGCAGAAGTCATAGCAACAACAGAACAAACCGTTGAAGGTACGATAAGACACGATTTAACACATATATACTGACGAGATAAAGAAACGCCTAATCGGGAATTTCCGCTCTGTATTGTATATACCGCACACTTAATGCCACATAATATTCCAAAGAAATCCCAAGATGTTTTGTAAAACAAAGTTGCAGTTGGTTAGAGAAAGGACACAACTGTGATGTTGTAGACGTTATAATCACAGTACACTTTATATCAAGAAATTCATAAATATTGAAGTTCCTCTTTGAAAAATTGACTATTTTAGTACTGTATTTAACGTAAAGAGTTTGCAGAAATTTGCATCCTAAGTTTGCTCACATGCTTGAGCCTAACAGATACTCTGCCAATAATCAAACTTTGAAGAAATACTATTTGCTGTATTTTATGTTGTTTTAGTATTTTTTCCGAAAAAGAAAGGTCTTACGTAGCCATGTACCATTCGATTAACAGCAGCATAGTGTACATACAATATATAGCGGAAATTCCCGATGAGGCGTTTCTTTATCTCGTCAGTATATGTATGCAGCCGTTTTCCTAATCTATGATGGACTATACATCTGACACAACCTTATGTACCATGACCTTTATCCTTGGTTCAAAATAATGATGTGATAAAAGTATAAAAATAAATGTGTAATAAGTGTGAGAGGGATACCTGTTGATAGTGATACTAAATCTATTGTTGCATGTATATGCCTTTATTTTCTAGAACGCACAATATCCATGCATCGATTGAGAGACGCCATACATTACATTGTTAATCATCTGTTTCTTTTTATGTTAAGCTCTCTATATTCTCTATCTAATACTTTCAAATCCTTGACGTTTTTTTCTCTTTTTCTCCTCATTTCTTCATACCAAAAACCTAGCTTTACATAAATATAGAAGGAAATAGTTACTTATTTAATGTATTGTGTTTTGATACAGATTTGATCATGTATGTGTACTATATTTATGTATGATGAAAAATAAAATAGTGAAAAATAAAATAAACCAAAAATAAAATAAACTATCATGTATAACAAATATACATTGGTATAACAAATATACATTGGTATGCCAATGATCTGAATTCTTCATTTTTGAGACTATAGCGGAGCCATGTAGTGATTACATTGCGATTGTTTTGTTTTGAATATTACTTGCCCATACAAATCGGTTGCTCCCAAGGTTTTGGTGCATGGCATTTAACATCAAAACCTTAGACACACCGCCTTCTTGGGAAATGTTAACTTACAGATTTAAAATAAATGAAACTTATGAAAAGCAATAGCTAAACATGTACAATATTAATAACTTACACTATAGTATTTATATTTACGATTTTAAAAGTAAAAGAGTAAATACTTCCTTGGATAAGTCATAAAATAAAGTTATTTTTTGATAAAACAAAGACTGGTACAGTATAGACTATCAAATGCAGGAAAACAACATTCAATCAACATTAGTTACATAGGAAAATAGTGTCATTTCGCGAAAACTAAACAGACATGCACTCATCACCTTTTCAAAACACCGATTACAAGTTACATTTAGCTATAAACGCCATATCAATCAATATATTATAACTTACAAATAGCTGTCAAGTACGCTCCGACGATATTGTCCTCCCAGGCAGAAAGACGTGAGTAAAATGTGAGATTATAGCTGTCATTGTAATTTGGGCTGTGCCAATATTGAGCCTGTGTCTCATTGTATTGAGCTTTGGACTGTGCCATACTAGTTTCCTGAAAATAAACAAACAACATTGTAATATTGCCTTGAATGCATTAAAACCGCATGGCACTATCATGTATATGTACGCATACGTTTTACCGAATAAGTGTACGTTCACGTTCACGTTCAATCAAAAACAAGAATTACGCGGAATCGAGCATCACTTCTTGACAGAAAATGTATTTAGCGCAAGATTGAAGAGAAATTTAAGCCGTTTTATCTACTTAATAAGAAAGATAAAAAATATCGGACAGGGAAAGCAGCATTCAAGGACTACAGTCAACCACAAAACACAAAAACAAACACGCAAACAGACAAACGAGACCCGTGCGAAACAAGGTCTATGCAATTTGCGGCACTGTACTGTTCGAGTTGCGTTAACCAATAATATAATCATATCATAATTAGGAGATAACAGTATTGCTAAGAAACAAAATATTACAAAAAAGCGACGCAGACAAGAATATATTATATAACGGTTCAAATTGTGCATTTCCATATAATTGGGTGTCAAAAGTTAAATCATTACTAAATAGTAGTGGTTTAATGTATGCATGGCTTGACCCAAGCTCATTAAATCCAATACATTTTGTACCGATATACGAACATTGACTAATAGATAATTATTTCAAAAACTGGTCAACCGACCTTGAAACTAATAGTGTTAACTCTGTACAAATGTTAATTATCTAGATGTATTGGATACTAGGCGCGATTGCAGTGTTGTAACCAGATTACGCTTGTCCTCTCATAGTTTAAGGATCGAGACTCGTGAAAGATTAGAAAGACATGAACCGATATGTCAAATATGTAACACTAATGATATAGAGGACGAGTATCATTTTGCGTTAATATGTCCTGTTTATAATTCAATCAGAAGTAAATATATAAAACGATATAGCCATAGGCCTAGTATGTTTAATTCATTGCTCTCCTTCAGTCAATAAACAAAAAAGATGTTATCAATTTTAGCAAATACATCTCAGAAACATTCTCTTTAAGACATACCATGATAAATAACTTATAATCTCGTTCATCCTCACTATAATGCAAATTGTTCTATTGTATTAAATTTTGATTCCTATATATCTAAAAAAAATATCATGTTATATCTCTTTTTTTTCCTTCTTTTTTTTATATTAATTCATAAATTAACGAACCGGTACTAATCTTTTATTGTGTGTAAATTATGTTTGTAAAATGTATGTTTACATGATGAAAAACGTCAATACAATTTATTCTTCTGCTTCTTCTTCTTATAAAATCAATATTGAAAAAGTTAAGTATGACAGATATTTGGTTACATCCATATGATATAGAACACATTAACTTTGAACTCATCCAACACTGAATATTAGAAATATATCATCAACGTCAGTATGCAGATATAAATAATTCTAACAGACGCGTTACTTACTGTCGTTTTAAGCACGACTTTGACTAGGAACATTATTTAGATAGTGATATGGAGAAACAAATAGCTTGTGACAGATTTAGATAGTCTTCGCATAACCTCGCTATAGAAAGCGGAAGATATGAAAATATCCATAGATATGAAAGAAAATGGCGATTTTGCAATATGAATTTTATTGAAAATGAATACCACTTTTTGCTTGTTTGTCCTATTTATAGAGAATGAAGACATACATATATCTTAAAACATATCATTGCCGATGGCCAAATTTGAACACGTTTGATTCGTTTATGAGAGTTAAAATGTACAGTTGTAAATTTAGCGAAGTGTATATTCTATGCTCACAAACTAAGGAATAGTACTTAAAGGAGATGTCCTGATATTAAATAACTATTTTTCATTACAGCGATTTTGAAATAATATGCTTCTCGGTAAATCTCATATATAATGTAATTGTATGTTTATTTGTTTAATATGGATAAGTGTTCATGTTTTCACAATCTGCATATGTTTATGCAATTGTGTAGGCTATAAACATGTGTTGTATGTTTAATTGCTGAATAACTTAATTGCTGAATAACGATATTTGTATTTGTATTGTATCATTTAACGATATTCCATGGGAAAGCCCTATCCTCAGATATATGTTCCCTAACTAAAATAGAGTTGACAATTAAGTCTATAGTTATCGGAATAGAACACATAATACACCTTAATTGATCTCATCTATAACAACAATAAAATATACCATACTAACCAATTGTTCGAGGACATATTGGACCACACACGTAAGTGTCGAATAAGCAGCGAGCGATTATGTCCGCGGCAAATATCGTGTCTGTATCAAACAAGTTAATCACTAAAGACCAAACGATAGATTAGAGAGAGTATTTTGACTACAATTATTTTTGTTCATGGATAAGGCAAATTAACGAAATAATATAGACATATATAAGAAATTTATATAATAAATAAGAATTAAATTAATTAGAATAAACCATATTTAAGGATGTTAAGAAAACAGATCTGAATAAAGATGAAGAAAGGATTAATAAAGGAAATAATAAAAGGAAATAAATAAAAAAAAAAAGAAATATAGAATAAATAAACAACACCACACCAATGTATAAATCATTGATTAGATTAGGGACATGTACTACTTTAGGCCACTGATAAACTTATTTGACACATACATTTCCGGAAAATGGTAAATACGAATTTGCCGAAATAATACAAATATCAACCACTCGGCCATTTGGCTTATTCTCTCAATTTCTAAATTGATTTGTAATATACTCTGTAAAAAAAGTTTTGGACCATGGCAGTGTTCGAACCCGTACAATGATCGCTGAACCTTGACCATAACCCTTATTATCTCAGTTGAAAATTCACAATAGATCAACAATCAACAATAATTATCGTTTACAATGAAAGTTTGTGAACAAATAATAATCTTTTTATTGGTTACTCGAATGTGTCCGTAACTGTTACTTTTAATGGACTTTGCAACATTTTTTACAGACCCTTTGTGTGTTCGCGATATTTTTTTAAAATCAAATCTTGTTTGGAATTTAATGTTTGTGGTACCAAATTAACCGGGTAGTGTAGACCTTGGTATAAATGTTTATGTTACTAAAAAAAGATACTTAAATTCTGTTCACTAGTTTTATTTTTATATGACTTTATATACCCTGGTTCAAAACTTTTTTACCGAGTATATTAAACGTAAGGTGGCTACTGTACACAGTAATGTCCGATATAACTGGTCTAGTGATTTAAAGAATGAGTTCAGAGCGGAATTGATTTCTTGATTAACTGATTTGAATAGTGTGACGAATAATATAGATATTTCGGACAGGTCGTCAATAAATACTGTAGTTTGTAATTTTACAAATGTTTTGTGTGATGTTGCCGGTTTTGATAATTTAGATGGAGCAGATGAGCAGCTAGATTCAGATAACTGTATCTGAAATATTAGAAGCTGTTGAAACCCTTAATCGTAGTAAATCTACTGGTAATGTTGTTTTTTAATCAATGAATATTATATAGAATCTGTTGATTTTTTATCGTCATTTGTTTGTGACATATTTAATTTTCAATTTGCATAGCGGATTTTTTTCCAGAAAAATGGACAGATGGTGTTATGATACCGTTACACAAAAAAACGGAGATAAAAAATGTAAAGAACTGTATAGGGGCAATATATTAGTCAGCTTCATATCTGCAATGTTTACATAGATATTGTATAAACGTATAGGTGCCTTTAGTGATGAAAATAAAACACTGTCTGAAGCACAATTTGGATCTACTGTTGACGGATTATTTGTGTTGTTAACCGTTTATTCAGAAATATTTAAATAAGAAAAAAAAGATTGTATTGTTTATTTGTTGACGTTAAGAAACATATGAATGTATTTATAGAAATGCATTGTGGTTAAACATATATAAACATGGTGTTCAAGGAAAAACGTGTAGAATAATAAGAAATATGTATCAAAAAATAAAGTCTTGTGTCAGATCTTGTCAAACGTATTCTGAATTCTTTGAATATGCTTTAGGTTTACGTCAAAGGGAGATTTTATCTCCATTCTTATTTTCTCTATTTCTTGAAGACTTAAGTTTTTTTGCAATAAAATATAAATTCTGGTTTTAAGATAGGCGAAATTGTATTAGTGTTATTAGCTTAAGCTGATGATATGGTTATCCTTTGAAATTCATCAGAAGAAGTACAGAGTAGCATTGATTTGTAAAATTGTTATTGTAAACGATGGAGTCTTGAAGTGAATAAGTTAAAACTAAAGTTTAGGAAAAGAGGTAGACTATCACCAAATGAAGAATTCACTAATAATAATAGTAAATTAGGATAGATGATGATTTTAATTATTTGGGTGTAATTTGTTTAAGTTTAATTATACTGGTAAGTTTTCACTAAAGAAAGAACAATTAGTTGGTAAAGCTTTGAAAGCCCTTAATGTTTTATAAATATAAACTTAAACCTAAATTACTTTGTCAACTTTTTGATGCACTGGTTGGTTCAATCTTGGGATATGCATCGAAAATATGGGACTATAGCAAGTCTAAAGAAATTGAAAGAATACACTCATTATTTTGTAAGAAAATATTAAATGTTAAAGTAAGTACTTGTACAGCTACTGTTTACGGTGAACTAGGTCGTAATCCTTTGTATATTTCACGATATGTTAACATTGTTAAGTATTGGTTTAAGTTGTTAAAAACAAAGTTCCTGATCGGTCACCTCAATATATTGTAAATTAAAAAAGATTAATTCAAATTTCCTGAATTTATTGGTCGTCTAAGAAAGCGAAATTCATTAGAAATCAACAAACAACATTTTATTTCAAACAAATGAAGAGATGGTATATTCTGCAGGAATGAATAATGCGACCTGGAAATTCAAAAGTCACAAAATCATGTTAATTGGCGTATGTTGCATGTTAATAGCGTGTAAATTTTACCGAGAGCCCGGCAAAAAAACACACCCAATAATTAGCCGCAGAACCTATTCAAATATCGATATGTGAAATTTCGTGTGAATACATGCATTATTATAGAACTAGTAATAAATTATAAAGTGACCTATTAGGAAACATAAACCGAAAACATCTTTGCAGAAACCCTATTTTTCAGACATTCAATGGGCGATAACTCTGCCATGCATGATTGAATCTGATTGGTTTTCGAAAGGAACCGAGATCTCATGTATACGTATGTTGTTCTCTGACATTTTCATTTTATAATTATTCCCCTTTTACACTTATAAAATTTAAACATTTCTACATAAATTCACTTTTTATCCCCGGTCGATTAGGCGGCGAGATATAGAATTGCCGTTGTCCGTCTGTCCTTCCGTCCTACCGTCCGGTCCCATAACTTTGGTAATGCCTCATCCGATTTAAATAATATTTTGCACAAATTTTCACCACCTTAGCATGCAAACCTGTTTGTTTTTTCGGAATTTGATTTTGATCAATACTTTCTGAATGGCACCTCCATCAGCACTTTCAGTGCTTTGATTTAATCTCCGCTAAGTCATCTTGCGATAGAAACTTTTGGTTTGGAAATAAATGGAGTTTAAAACTTACTTGTATTTTAATAAAATTCCAAAAACCATATGTATTTTCTTCACTATGTCCTTCATTCATAATAACAAATTACATAAAAAGTACTAAGTGCTGGGTTACTTCCTTTATGCAGAGTTTAAAAACATGTAAATTCCCTTTTTGAACTGCAATTAGCCTTACACTTCTGAATAATAAGGGGACAAACGACAATAAAATGGATACGCGGCAATTTAAGAGACCAATCCTGATGTAATTAAACTGACGGAGTCCCATTAGTTTTTAGCACCTGAGCACGAACAGCTTATGGGTGAGCTATTGTGATCGCCCTTCGTCCGTCCGTTCGTGCGTCCAGAATTACTTCAAACGACTTGTGAAACCGCTTGGCCAATTTTGACGAAACTTCATAGGAATGATGCTTGGGTGGTCTTCTCTCAAGATTGTTCAAATTATATATTATATATTATTAAGTATAATCCATGCAGAATTCTGGTTGTCATGGCAATCGAAAGAAAAAAAGCTAGAAAACTTTAAAAATCTTCTTCTCTAAACTACTAGCTCGATTTCAGACTAATCTCACAGAAATGATGTTTGGGTGACCCTCTACCAAGTTTGTTCAAGCAGTGTTGATTCGTCAAAAAAAAACATGGCCGCCAGGGTGCGGGGCAGTTCCCCTATATAACTATATGGATTTTTTTAAAAATCTTCTTGTATGAAACCGCTTGATGGATTTCAACATAATTTCACAGAAATGATGTTTGGTTAGACCTCTACCAAGATTTTTCAAGCCGGGTTGATTCGTCATATTTCTATATGAAAATCTTAAAACATCTTCTCATCTGAAACCGCTTGATGGATTTCAAATTAATTTCAACGAAATGATGTTTGGGTGGGCCTCTATTAGCATTGTTCAAGCCGGGTTGATTCGTCTAAAAACCTGGCCACCAGAGGACGGGGCTTATTATTGCTTTATTTCTATTTTAGAAATATTTAAAAAAAAATCTTATCGTCTGAAACCACTAGATTGATTTCAAATTAATTTCACAGAAATGATGTTTTGATGGGCCTCTATCAAGACTGTTCAGGCTGGGTTGATTTGTCAAAAAGCATGGGCGCCAGTGGGCGGAGTTTATATATGCTACAATTCTATATGGAAAACATTAAAAATCTTCTCGTCTGAAACTGCTTGATGGATTTCAAAATAATTAATTAAATATTAACAGTAACAAATTATCAGTTATTAATTAATAATTAATTACGATTGTTCAAACCGAGTTGATCTGTCCTAAAATATGACCGCCAGGGGGCGGGGCAGTTTCCCTATATAACTATATCAGAAAAAAAGTAAAAATCTTCTTTTCCTAAACGACAAGTTTTGAATCAGATAGTTTGCATGTACCATCATCTACTGATCCTAGACAAAGATTGTACACAATCATGTTGAACCTGGGTTAAAATTATGTATGTATTGCATCAAGTTTGTTGAAATGGTGAACCAAGTGGTCAGAATTTCCCCCTTCATATTTGTCAAAATTTGGATCCTAACGAAAACTTAATAACAATTGTGTTTAGTGTGTTTTATTGGTTCAAAGTTACAAAGGCGAGCACAATAGGGCCATGATGATATAGGGCCATCATGGCCCTATTGTTTCTACATACATTCCATATTAATTATTTGAATTCTCATTATTATATATTACTTATTACTGACTATATTGAACAATAGTATTTTAAAAAATATGTTAAAATAATGAAGAAAAACTGAAAACTCCAAATTGTATTAGCTTTTATTTACTTATCTGTAAACAAGTTTAACACTTAAAATATCGAGGTATTTTTTCAAATAAAACAAAATTTAAAATATAAAAAGTCTTAAAATCAAAAGAGTTAGTATCTCTATTTTTGGTTTTAACAAACAGATGTTCTGAACAAAGACAAATACCATTACAATATTTCGTGGATAGCATTATTATATATAAAAAATGCTTTACCTGTATTCCCAGTGATACATCCAGTGAACCTTTCAATGCCATATCAAAATGTCCTTTGGTAAAGAAGCCTGCAATCCTGATACCTGGAATCATGTTCTATTGTTTTATATATGGATGATATTTCGCGACAACATGACGCACAACGTGTATTTTTCCGTTTATAGACAGCTATCTTAACACTCTGAATGACATTTGATATTTTCTGCTATGGTCGCAACCTTGCCGATGCAACTATAAGAAGACATTGTGGACTATATGTTCTGATTCTGCTCTCATCTGATATATAATAGTATTGTAATATTGCGAGTTTACACATATTAAACGTTATAATCTGTTCTAGATCAGGGTCTTCAACAGGGCGTTTAACAGAATATTCTCCTAACCCTTAATTCTAAAATCTAATTTCCCCCTACTCCTCACCTGACCCCCTATCGTTTGATCTATCTGCCCTATCTCTTAAAAACACAAAAAAACTGCAAAATGCATTACGCCTGTCTATAAATACCTCCGTTTAGGCTATTCTTATTAAAAAATCCTTTCATTTACAGTCGAAATATACTTCAAATTGCATCTAAACAAATCGTGATGCGTAAAAATATTGGTCAACCAAAGGTTACCTCCCCCCAGCACCGCACCCCATGATATTCAAATTTAATTCCCCCTATACAGTATACATTACCTTTACAAAACGATATTTGAAGTTATGCAACCAATTCGTTGAATAGTGCTAATACTGAAACGCGGATCCCTTGGAAGTGACACACACAAACAAGAGAAAAAAGTAGCAGATTCGGTTTTATTGAGTCTATTCATGAGAGATGATGTAGCTTGTAACACAACTCACGACTCCCAGCACCGGCTTAAGCGATATTCTAATGTAAAGCCGCAAAGACTGTGCTTGATAATCTCAAAGGACCGGTAAGTAATAACACTACTGATTTGTAGACGGGCGACATTTTACGACCGCCACACAGCACTAACCAAACGTTAGTGTGAATGCAAAAATATACTGAGACGGGGATCCCTTGGAAGCACCAATCACAAACAAGAGAACATGATGTCCAAAATGGCCCTGAATCGATCACCTGAGTATCTTCACAATGATGAAAAAAGCATACTCTCGCAAATGCTGACTGAAGATGCTTTAAGTTGTTCCGTATGCAAATATAGATATAAAGATCGAACAGAAAAAGCAGCATTCAAGGACGACAGTCAACCACAAACACACACAGAAACAAAGAACAAATTTAAAGATCAATAAATTGCCAAATAAGACATCACAAACACAAAAGGATTGACAAAGTCCAGACTCTTTTGTGCCCATCGCGTCAGGTTTACCTTGACGTGTTCGTTGGCGGACGGACTATAAACCTTAGAACTACACACACACATACACAAAAGGATAACCTTGCAATCATGAGTGTGAATTCGGGGACCAGTAGACTATACTGCGTACCGGGTACCAGTCTACTACCTCCCGATATCACACTCATGACAAGCCGTATTCAAAAATGTGGGGAAAATCCCGCGCAGTTTCTATGCGGGTGTTTGTGCAAAATACGAAGAGGAATATCGATATAAAAATATGTTTTTTTGAAAGAAGAATTATATATTCTATCGAATGGTATGTTTGACACTAATAGTGTTGACCAATAAGATACTAAAATCGGCAAGCAACAACACCCAGTGACATCTGAAAAATTAAAATGTTCGTTTCTGGCCAGACGGTTCTCAGGTAAAAAAATACCTCTACAAATTGCCAACTTCACCTGTTGACAGTCTGTGGTGAGAATTATACAGGTCCTGGCAGAGTTCAAGAATGAAATAATTATTGCTAAAATACAACTAATTGCTGGAAAGACTCCCGAAGCATCGGGAGATGCACGAACATGGAACACAGATATAAACACTGACTGACTGGAACTTGGACAATGTTGAACTGGTAAGTTTTTAATAATTATTTTGCTGACACTCCTTTTTGCATGTGTACTATGTCGGAGTGATTTAGTATTCAACATTTATAAACACATGTATTGGGGTTTCAGGGAGACCTTTGGGAAAAAAATGCCTACAGAGTACCAAGAGCATGCATAGAAAACACATCTATTTTTCTTTTTGACCATGAGTATTTTGTTCCCTGCTTTTGGACATTCATACCCTTGACCTGAATTTCATGACATTTACTAACTAGTGTTTTCACATTTTTTGATTTTTCACGACTGTAACTCAGCAGTGGCGTAGCTGCACTAAGGTACTGTAGGCCCGGTCCTGCAGATTATTCTGAGAAATTCCAGGAAATACATGTATACTTACTCCCTGGTAAAGCCAAATCTGCAATAAACACTGCGAGTGGGGAGGTGTGTCTAATTAAAAGTAAGCAAAAACATGTATGTTTTAGCATTTTAAATGCATCGCGAGATTGCGCCAGATACACTATCAAAACAATTCTGGGGGACAGTGCTCAGAAATTAAGCGGACCTGCAGCTTCAAAAAGGGTAGTTACGCCCCTGTTCATGCCCATATACATTGAACGTTTCGTACGCATACATATTCTTCACGTAATTGAACATGGAACATGTAAACTGAGTACAGGGTACAAAACATCTGATGGCCAGGGTACAGAATGACCAATGACGACTGTATGCAGCATCCAAAACATTTTAGACAAAAAACGAAACTTACCCAATTTTTCGCAAGAAGCGTCCATAACTAGAGACTTGTACAACAAGTTAAACCATTGTATGATAGAAATTCCAAAAAACAACAACATTTTTTGATTGAGACAATGTTTGTATCAATGTGCCCTATAAAAAGCCATTTTCGCGTGTTTTTATTTCTCGACAAATTTTAAAAATGTCTGTATTACCACTATATAAAACATATTAAGGCACTTCCGGTTATCAAATTGTGTCTGAAAAGTAAAACAAACCTTTGGCGAAAACTATAGCGCCCCCAAACAATAAGATCATTTATTATAATTTAAGGTGGAGATAAGTTACTTAAAAAGAATCACGGCCAATAGCGATTCTAACACAGGGGGTTAAAACACGTTCAAGTTTGTATGAATGAAAACATATTTCTTAAATGCAAACATGAAAACGTGGCTCCATTGAAATGTAGTGTCTACTATAGAATTTGCAGCAACTCTGCAGTTCTGCAGGTGAAACGGTTCTAAGCCCATTCTCCGTAGTTTATCTTGATGTAAATGGAGAATGAGCCTGGCAAGTTCTTTCCTGTTAGGCGCCATATAACCTTTCATGTGTTGGTGCGCCTTAAAACCCAGTTCAGTTCAGTTAAATATTTATATCGTTCGACGTAACTGTTAATGATGGATAACTTTTAAACGTTTTCACCTGACAAATAGTGGATCTATTGGAATTTGAGGGAAAGAAATCAGTTAAAATGAGCAGTGTTTTTCCCCCCTTATATAAGTAGTCCCAAAAAATTATACTATTCCCAAAGCAAAAGAGTAGGAAAGAAAAACTTCTTAATTCAAAAATGTGTAAATATTTTACACTGAAACATTAAACAGAACAAGAAATATCACTAAGTGAATAATGCCCACGAAGTGACCTCTAAGTATGACCTTGGAGCCATGGACCTTGATTTTGTGCACGACACGTCGTTTGGTTGTGGTGAGCACTTGTGCCAAGTTATTTGAAAATCCGTCCAGGCATGCAAAAGTTATTGACCGGACACGATTTGACCTCTAAGTGTGATCTTGACATTGGGGCCACAGACCTGGATTTTGTGCGTGACACATCGCCTTGTTGTGGTGAGCACTTGTGTCATGTTATCTGAAAATCCGTCAGAGAATGCCAGAGTTATTGACAGGACACAATTTGACTTTTGACCTCCAAGTGTGACCTTGGGTTTGCGCGCGACACATCGTTTTGTTATGATGATCAGTTGTGCCAAGTTATTTAAAAATCCCTGCAGTGGTTGTGACGTTACGGTCCGGACACGAAATTGCGTACCTGTATAAACTTCAAGTGTAACCTTGACCTTTAAGGTACGGATCTGGGTTTTGCGCGCGACACATCGTCTTGTTATGGTGATCACTTGTGCCAAGTTATTTAAAAAATCCCTGCAGGGGTTGTGACGTTACGGTCCGGACACGGAATTACGTACCTGTTTTTGACCTATGAACTTCAAGTGTGACCTTGACCTTTGAGGTACGGAGCTGGGTTTTGCACGCGACACATCATCTTGTTATGGTGATCACTTGTGCCAAGTTATTTAAAAATCCCTGCAGGGGTTGTGACGTTACGGTCCGGACACTAAATTGCGTACCTGTTTTTTGACCTATGAACTTCAAGTGTGACCTTGACCTTTGAGGTACAGACCTGGGTTTTGCACGCGACACATCTTGTTATGGTGATCACTTGTGCCAAGTTAATCAAAAATCCATGCAGTGGTTTGGAAGGTACAGTCCGGACACGAAAAGCGGAATGACGGACGGACAGACAGATATAATCCGGACAGAATGGGACGGACAGACGGACGGTGCGATTACTATAATTGTTCGGGGGCATAAAAAGATGGAAAATATTTACTTTTATGGGAGGGTCACAATGAAATACAACAAGAGAATGTATATATAGTGCTAACTAATGGTGCTATATTCACCAATCACACTAAATCCAGATTGCCTCTAATCCCTTTAAGTTGAATAATTCATGAAAGGGGTGTTTCAGTTGTTTTTGCCTTTTCTGGATGACAAAAATATGTTTTTCTCTTTCAGGTTGACTACATGAAGTACATGTACAGGGATCCTCCGAAAATGTACAAAGTGCAAAACACGGGACGTCACTTCCGTGCAATCCATTTGAAGCAGTTTTAACACCACAAACACCACAAATGTAGACATTATATAAGAGCGACATTGGCAAAATAAATGACAATTTGTCTGATGTACAGTTAAGATGACGCGCTTGATGAAATTTGCCATTTACTACCAGCATTTAAAAGCGCACAAATGCCAAGTGAATATATTATTCCCATTGCTATAGAACCAACAATAGTGTCTTGTGAGAATGATATTAAAAAAAAATGATAAAAAAGTATTAGAGAGACAACTATGGCCCGTGTATTTTAAGACATTGGAATAGCTGTTTTCTATTGAGACATATTGGATGCGAGAGCAATAGCTCTCCACCAGGAAAGTGACGGTCAAAAAAATCAACCGTATTCCTTAAAGGGAGTGTTAAATACATTTAAGTTCAAGCTTAAAGGGACGCATGGCAATCTTGAGTTTTATTGCATGCATTATAATTAGTACGTGATTTATTAATCCCTATAATCCCGTATCATTTTGACTTAAAAACTTCTTGCATATATTTAAATAAAAAAAAAATAATTGATTTCCTTCATTATTCTACATATTTTTTAAATATATTATTGCTGCAATATTATCAAAAGTCAATAATATATAAAAACAATTTACTTTGAACTATTCTAACAATTAATATTAATAATTGCACAAATGCAAGTTACGAAAAAAATAACGGGACACCGTGAGTTTTTAAAAAATCAAGATTGCCGTGTGTCCCTTTAAATGAACTAAGTCAAAACAACTGTGACAACATCATGCAAAATTACGAGACAAAGTTTAAATAATACTAATATGGAAGCTCACTATTTTATATTCACAGTCATGGTCAAATTAATGCGTTAATAGATGGTTCGAAGATATACTGTTTGATCGGTAACTTTTGCTTGTTAACAAGATAGGGCGTTCATTTTTAAGTTGATCTTTACCAAACTTGTATCTAGGAAAGCTTGGCGAAGTTCAAAATCCAGCCTGATCAAAATTGAATGTTGTTTAACAGCTCATCAACACAGTATAGGTTATATAGAGCCGCGAGCGAAAGGATACATAGAAATCCGGGAACGTGCCCGACTCTTATTATCGAATAGATTCCTATGGTTCTTTAACATGCTTGGAGAATAGACCGATACACGGGACTATCCGGTTTACGTCCCCATCCGACGGACGAGGCTATGGGAAAGTGTCTTGCCCAAGAACACACCGACGAAACTCAGTGGCACCATGGCGGATTGAACCCGGGGCCTCTGGTTACAAATCCGCCGTGCTACCGACTGCGCCACGCCAGCCCTCTCAGCCTGAGCAGACCAGTTAAACCACAGTAATGGCCCTTGATTTTCTTAAATATGCAAAAGTAGGAACTGGGGGTCGTGAGTTCAAATTTATTATTATTTATTCTAACACGACCTCCGCAGTCTTTCATATACACAAAGAAGAGAGACAGCTGAATATAATACAGCTGTTCCATTAATTCCCCGCGTATATTTCATCCGTTAGAAGCGCCGCGTTTCATGACGTCACTTGGTAAATAAACGTCACGAAGACAAACTCAACAGTAATTTTAATGAAATGTGCACGTTAAAGAACCATAGGAATCTATTCGATAACCGATACACGGGACCGCCCGGTTTACGTCCCCATCCGACGGACGAGGCTAAGGTAAAGTGTCTTGCCCAAGAACACACCGACGAAACACAGTGGCACCACGGAGGATTGAACCCGGGGCCTCCGGTTACAAATCCGCCGCGCTACCGACTGCGCCACGCCAGCCCCTCCCATCATATGCATCAGTACATATAACATTAATAAGCATCTTGAACAAGCTGAGAACGTTTAACGTCATACAGCGCAAGCTATATGACGTAATCAACGACTTAATTGTTTGTCACGTGACTACTAGAGTATTGAAACACAGAATTTTGCATACGGAGGCGCCCAATGGAACAGCCTGTAAACATAGCAGCCTGATTATATTGACCTCCGAGATAATATATAATGCCCAAACAATAGCGTAAACAATGGGGTTATTGTAGTGTTAGAATCAAAATAATAAATAAGTACCTACCTGTATTTATCGGTGAATAAAATACAGTTAGGAGTTCCGATGCGTAGTAATTAAATCACGAGTGCGTTAGCACGAGTGATTTAATTACTCGCATCCGAACGACTAACTATTTTATTCACCGATAAAATACAGGTACATATTTATTATTTCTTAATTTCAATTCTACTTTATTAGCTCGGCGCTTATGCTGTGGTGCGTCGTCCGTCTGTCCGTAAGCTTTTTTTAGGCGACTATTGACAGATTTTCATGAAACTTCACAGGAATGTTGCTCTTGATGTTTAGTTGATCCTAGCATATATTCAGGTCGGACGGAATTTCAAGATGGCCGAAATTGCTAAAAGTAGATTTTTAAAAACTAATTTGTAGCAACTAACTTTTTGAAAACTATAAGTGATTTTGCTAAGGGACTTTTTCTAAAATGATCAGCAAGACATGATGTTAATCCTTGTTCATACTGACGTCATTTCGAATTTTTCAAATTTATCACTGATATTCGGCAGGTGCCCTCCTGATTTTCAGGACTTCATCCGCGGTGCGGTAATTCGGTGCATATAATCCTAATACATTTAGGGATTCACCAACCTTTGGAGACCCTTTTAAAAGTACATAGAAATATAAAACACACATTTGAGGAAAGTTTGATGTTTTTGTCCAGCGTGTCTAGATTGGGTCCTAAAACCTGGGTTTTGGTCCCTAACTATATTATGCAAATCACCTGACCGGACTATTTTACCCCCATAATTACAAGCGCCAAACACGAGAGATGATACTAGTATCGATCGAGGGCGAGAATGGATCCTTGTTGAAAATTATTTTGATTCAACATTAAACATGGCTGCCAGTGGCCATCCCTGTTTAAATAGAGTTATATAGTAATAAAATCTTATAACGACTACTCCTCTGAAACTACTTTTCATGAATTTGAATTGGATTTTAAGGCGCATCTGAAACTTCACAGGAATGCTGAGCTAGCTATCAAAACCTACCAGTTCAGCTTCAAGGTCATTGACCTCTTGTTTTATATTATTTTTTTGGTTGTTAAAGAGAAACATTAAAATATTTTTTATTTATGATTTGATCATTACATGTGTTTTTTAATTTTTGGTTGTTCTTTTTTTTTCTTTTCTTTTTTTTTGACATCGTCAATTTCAACTAAAAAGCAAGGAAGTGTGCGCCTACTTATTTATATTGATCACGTTTATCCTTGTTCATTATTCATTAAATTTCATCATTGGAACACCATTGACAATACTACTTTAGTTTTGTGTATTTTTGCTGTCGAATTTCCTTTCAATTTCAATTTCCAGTCCCGAAATTCAGTTATAAAATAATGATGTCACATTTTGAACTGCTCCCTACATGGGCCTCTCGCCCTCTTAGATCATTCATGGGAACGTAACAAGATATGTTATCGAATTTCTGTTAAAATCATTTGATTTCTTATGAGTTGCGATATAGGAAAAGTTCACGTATTATCTGAAAAACTCTCATATATAAATTATAAACGGAAATATGGTGTGTCTAACTCCTTATCCATTTTTAGATGGATTGTTTTAATATTTGGCACGATGACTATATCTGATTTAGTAGCGAAAGAAAATATTTACGGTTCGATTGTTTTTGTAACTCATGGCTTTTTGATTTTGAAACTTTTAACATATCGAGAAGAAATCATCGTCTGTTTTACTCCTCATTCAGTTTACGTGTTTTGTTTAAATAGTTGTCATGCTCTCAGTTGTTATGAGGTGAAGATGAAAGCTAAAAAGAACGATTTTTGATTTGACCAGTGTTTAAATGACTAATGCCCTTTGAAGTTTCTGACATATATAACATACAGTGGACATTCTTGTATGGCTCACTAAAATATACTGGACTATGGAAATGCCAGCATAAGCAGTGGGTACCTTTTATTTTTACTCGGTATGTATATCAGATGATGTATTGGTAGGTATCAATTATTTTCAACACGTGTCTTTCATTTTGACAAGATGAACGCACCCTACTTGATTCATCAAACGCTTAGGTTCTCGGGTTCTATCTACTGTAACTTAGCGATTGTTGACAAGGAAATTCGTAGCGCTGTTTAAGTACAACATGTTGATTTACACATCCATGGACTGAAAAGGCTTTAGATTGATATTCTGCTTTGATATGATTTGTTAATATGCTATTGTGTTACTTGCGTTAATAGACGTTAATGCAGACGTCATTCATTTGAAAGTTCAAACTGTGTATATCTTATTCACAACCCGTCTACGTGTATTATTTAAAGGAACTAAACCGCCAGATAACGGCAAAAGTACACAATAAAACCGTTTATCAAAACTCTATCCATGTGTTCAGGTGATATAGTTATGTATATGTGCCAATAAAAGTACAGCTTTATTCAGGGTTTTTAAAAAAATCTATAATTGAATATGCGTAACATGAACTTTGGACCAGCATTACGCTTTGGAGCTGCAGCCATTAGCGAGAGCGATATCTATATGTAAGTTTTTTCAGTCTTGAAGAAACTTACTTCTTATATGCGCTTGTTTATGTGGCTGTCCCATGTCTAACTTTGAGCTGGAAATGTCAAACTCCGGTTCGAATATCGAACTCCGAAATGGGAATATCGAACTCGGAGTTGGATTAGAATGTCGAACTCATAGCTGGGAATGTCGAACTCCGTGTTGGGTTTGAATGTCGAACTCCAAACTCGAAATGTTGAACTCCGAGCTGGGTTCAAATGTCGAATGTCGAACTCCGAGCTGGGAATGTCGAACTCCAAGTTGGGTTTGAATGTTGATCTCCGAGCTGGCAATGTCGGGTTTGAATGTTGAACTCCGATCTGGCAATGTCGAACTCCGAGCTTGGTTTGAATGTCGAACTCCGAACTGGGTTCAAATGTCGAATGTCGAACTCCGAGCTGGGAATGGCGAACTCCGAGATGGGTTCGAATGTTGAACTCCGAGCTATGAATGTTGAACTCCGAACTGGGTTCAAATGTCAAATGTCGCACTCAGATCTGGGAATGTCGAACTCCGAGTTAGTAATGTTGAACTCCGAGCTGGTTTCAAATGTCGAATGTCGAACTCCGAGCTGGGAATGTCGAACTCCGAGTTGGGTTTGAATGTTGAACTCCGAGATGGGTTCGAATGTTGAACTCCGAGCTGCGAATACCGAACTCCGAGTTACGTTTGAATGTTGAACTCCGAGCTGCGAATACCGAACTCCGAGTTACGTTTGAATGTTGAACTCCGAGCTGGCAATGTCGAACTCCGAGTTGGGTTCGAATGTTGAACTCCGAGCTGCGAAAGTCGAACTCCGAGTTGAGTTCGAATGTCGAACTCCGAGCTGGCAATGTCGAACTCCGTGTTGGGTTCGAATGTTGAACTCCGAGCTGCGAATGTCGAACTCCGGGTTGGGTTCGAATGTTGAACTCCGAGCTGCGAATGTCGAACTCCGTTTTGGGTTCGAATGTTGAACTCCGAGCTGCGAATGTCGAACTCCGTGTTGGGTTCGAATGTTGAACTCCGAGCTGCGAATGTCGAACTCCGTGTTGGGTTCGAATGTTGAACTCCGAGCTGCGAATGTCGAACTCCGTGTTGGGTTCGAATGTTGAACTCCGAGCTGCGAATGTCGAACTCCGTGTTGGGTTCGAATGTTGAACTCCGAGCTGCGAATGTCGAACTCCGTGTTGGGTTCGAATGTTGAACTCCGAGCTGCGAATGTCGAACTCCGTGTTGGGTTCGAATGTTGAACTCCGAGCTGCGAATGTCGAACTCCGGGTTGGGTTTGAATGTCGAACTCGCTGCTGACAAATGAATGTTGAACTCCGAGCTGCGAATGTCGAACTCCGTTTTTGGTTCGAATGTTGAACTCCGAGCTGCGAATGTCGAACTCAGGGTTGGGTTTGAATGTCGAACTCGCTGCTGACAAATGAATGTTGAACTCCGTGCTGACAAATCTGTAACAAATCCGTAACAGAACGAATGTCGAACGCCGAACTACGAACTCCGAGCTAACTTCTCACACCTTTTTCATCTGACTCATTCATTTTGAGAACATATTAGAGCAATAAATTAATCAATAAAACATTTTTTCAGACAAAAAGTGTCTTTAACTCAGAGTTATGTGCAAAACGTGCTTAAAATTAATGACATTTCAAGACAAGGGTAGGTTTTCCCTACATTTTTATGCATGGCTTATCTGGACTAAGGTATTAGGTTGACCTGAAAAATAAATTGGAAACCGATTACCGAAGGAGGGTTGCTGGACTAACAAAAGGATTGACAATAGGGCTACCGCATTGGAACGGTCAGTGGCAAAAAAGGTCGCTGGGGGTTTAAACCAGGTTCTAGGGTCCACCAAACCTCACTCTTACCCTACTGTCAACCCAATAAAAAGGGACAGTGTAAATAAAGAAATCCCCAACATGAACTATTCTCTAACCAACAAGGCAGCATTAATAGGCAATATAAGTAAAACACAAAGATGCTCGTGTATATATACAAAAAACAATAGCCTAGAAAGCCACAAAGAAGTTACTCAGTGACTTGGCAGAAGCCAGAGCAACAAGAGAATAAACCATTGAGGGCACAACAAGACAAGACTGCAAACATCAGATGTCACTGTCGTTTTGGACTTTATGTAGACGTCATCAAAGGGTCCATCTATGTAAAAACATGCAAAATCTCTATATACAAACTTTGGACCCCGGAGGACGGCCAACTTTGACCCCAGGAACTTCAAATTCATGACCAGGGATTAACAATCAGTAATAATAATAAAGAACAAGAGACCCATGAGGCCCATGGATGCTCGACAAGCTAAAATGGCTCCTATATCAAAGGGTTGCATCATTAAATACCATTCAATACTTGTCTACAATTGCAAAACACAACAACACCCACAACCGAAATTTAAACCCATGAGCCCATGCTAACACTTAAAAAAAAGACGTAACAAAAGGAGAAACAAGTGGGATTAGAACACATGGCACTAGGTTTCCCGTGTACAAGAAGTAATTGAAGTATTTTGTCTATGGCGGACATCTCAGATGTCGCATTGACCTATTTTTATAAATTCGAAAAACAATCACCTAAGGATCATCCATGTGCAGTTTTATCAAAATTGACCTAGCGGTTTATGAGAAGATTAATTAAAGATCTTCCTTATATAACTTATGTAAAACTCTTACCCCCACGTGGAGACAGATATGACCCCACGGTCACCATCTGAACAAACTTGGTAGAGGACCATATATTCTAATAGTAAATGCAAAATATTAAACCTTTAACTCTTGTAGTTTCGGAGGAGAAAAAAACTTTTCCCTCTGTAAGTTTGTAAAACACGTGATCCTTGGTGTGAGCCAAATGTGATCCTAAGGGCATCATTTGAACAAGCTTGGTAGAACTTCACTCATACACTCCGATTTCACGGCTATAATAAAGCGCATTCCAACCCCGATCGTGGCCAAGCATCTGATCTACGTTCTATAAAAAGATATACATGTATTGGGCTTTCCCTCAATATTGTTTACATAATGCAGACGCGTCACTTACGTAAAGGAAGTAAGGTGGCGGGATATCTATAAACTTTGAAAATGGTTACGCCTATAAAACAAGCAGGTAAACATAATGGCGAACTTCTACAGTCTATTTTTAAACGCTGTGTAGCAGTCTACACTTGTTTGCGTTCGTTTTACTATCGAGTTTACTTCGCTAACACTGTGAGGTACTATTGGCCGAGTAGTGGCCGCCAATCTATTTATAACATGTTGGTTATTACAGTACATATATAAAATCTACATGAACTACATAATAAATTGTCTATTTTTAGTAGGTATAGTGAACGAAAACGCCATCGTTCACTCAAATTCACTGATTATGACCTGGACTTGAAATAAAACATGTACATCACTATGTATTGACGGGACTTACCAATTTATCTGAGGATCTGTAGACATGGATTTAGTACGACTTATCTTTTTCCACGTGTGTGTGGTTGTCAGCACAGCAAAATACACGACTGAGAAATGTAAGTAAATAATACAGTTATAGTCTACATTCATGAAAGGTAAGTCGATATACAGTTCTAGTATTATTGCATACGCATTTACAATCTCGTGATTGGTGCAATGTTCTGTTCATGTCAAAGAATGTATGTCACGTGATGTAAACAATGCTGATTTCATTGTGAAAATTCCAACGATGTAATGATCAATTTAAATATCTTTGTTTTAAATAAATGTATGCACACTCGTTCTTCGCGCATAAATATTGCGCTCTTAAAGTCGCGCAATATTAATACGCCAAAGAACTCGTGCATATATCCCGATACAAATCTGATAAGTGACTTTTTATTTGTGTTACTCCATAATAATTTGAATAATTCAAAAACCACAAATTAGAACAGTAATACTATCTGAATCTTGAATATTATGGATTTCATATTCAAATAAAAAAATAATACATGTTTGTAACGTAACATTTGCAAAAGAATACAAATAAAATTTAAAAAATGAAAAAATACAGTGAATAGTTTAATGACAGCAATGATACAAATATAAACAAGGTCCTTAAACTACTTTGAGGAGTATACCTGATGCTACGCCATTAAACTATTTTTAGGAGTATACCTGATGCTACGCCATTAAACTACTTTGAGGAGTATACCTGATGCTACGCCATTAAACTATTTTTAGGAGTATACCTGATGCTACGCCTTTAAACTATTTTTAGGAGTATACCTGATGCTACGCCATTAAACTATTTTGAGGAGTATACCTGATGCTACGCCATTAAACTATATAAAGTGTATTTTAATACATTAAAAGATAGATATATAGTAAAGTGCAATGGATGCAGAATAACGGATACGTTAGTTTTAATAGCTGTATGATTAAGTTAACCGACTGCGATATAATGTGCTAACAAATGCCTTATGGGGTTTATGAGCTTTTTTTGTATAAACAGGATTTAGGAGCTAGTTTCACTTCGGAGCTTAATACTCGGTCAAAATGTTGTATATGGGCTAAATAGTCCTAAAGCACACATATGTACAATTAGCTCCTAATGTTGAGCAATGATGGGTGTCCATATTTTGTCCAAATGTGTTGATTTAAAAGAAGGTTTAAGGGAAAAAAACGTTCATCTTTAAGTAAGGTTTAAGAGCTAATTATCTCGGTAATTAAGAGCTTCCAATGCATTTAGCTCATAAGACGTAAATGTTCGTCCATCCGTTATGTGAAAGAGAAAACTTGGAATGATAATGTAAAGAGTGCCGGGGGATTGACTATTATATACATAGAGATGACGAGACAGAGGGAGATTACTAGATGTATCGTGCATTCAATCTGTTGGGAAGTGTATATCGCTTGTATTGTCCCGCGAACGTGTAGTCAGTATAAACCTCCGCATTAAAACATAAATACTGTGCAGGGTCATAACGAGTATGTTTGACATTACTAATCTTTTATGTTGCACGTGATTACGATTTTATTTTAGCTGTGTGTTAATGTATTATACAGTGTGTTATATAGAGAATAATTAACAGCATGAATTTGATACTGAATTTATGTCACGAGGGAAAAAAGTGGTAATTTGGTTAAAAATACGAATTCGAAGAACGATTTTTTTAACCAAATTACCACTTTTGTCCTCGAGTGACATTAATTCAGTATCAAATTTATACTGTTAATTATACTGTTTATTATATAACTTTATGTAAATGTTTCCAATTAACAAAACTGCATAGGATTTTAATAAAAACTCTAAGCGTATGAAAACATTTTATTCTGTTTCATTTGGCTATTCCATTTACTGTTCTAAACTAATGTTCTAAACATTTATATGAATGTTTGTCTGAAGAAGAAATTAAAAAATATTTTAACTTTAAACCAGTGTGTTTTTTAACAAATATGTTAAGCAAGTAGTTCCGGCAAAGTTATATCATAAAAAGTAATTCATTACGTCATTCATAGTTCAATGTAAATTGATGACAGTTATGTAATACATATTCCTATTATCCTACAGCGTAGAGTTAAACCGCTTGTGTTTAATGTAATGTACAGTGCATACTGACCAGGTGTGTAATGTAAGGTACAGTATACACTGACCATCCATGTAGATAACAGCTGTTGATATAAATTACGCTCCCGGCGAGATTACGTCAGACAGTACACTTGATGGTAGGCATTCTGGATCCACTTTATCTTACCGTAATAATTACGGATTAGTATCTTTGAAGGTTTGTTTATGTGCGAGGTGTGAGGGTCTCCCAGGGGTTTGGGAGAACATGGGAACATGGCCAGTTATTTGTGGGAAACAAGGGAACATTGTCTGTTATTGGTATTATTTTGGGGGACAACCAAGGGAACATTGGAAAACATATTTTTGGGAACAAAGCAAAATATCTTTGGGGAACAAGGGAACATTGGAACAAGGGAACATAAACAACATGGGAGGGCCTCAAGTGTGTGTGTGGTTATCAGATATATTGAATGGTGAGAATTCATAATAGGAGAAGAAGGTACTGTGTGAACATAGCACACATACATAAAATAGAAGTTATATATACTGCTTTTTGCGCCTTTAATAGGTTTAATGATTTGCTGAGGTCATGCAAATAAATTTATTTCGTTGACTTAACTCGTTTTTCAGTATTTGTGTTCAAACACAAAAATAGGAACATGTGTTAATAAGTGAGGGCCTCCCAGCGGAGAAGAGAACACTGCCAAATATGTTTGGGGAACAAGGAAACAATTGAAACACTTTAAGGGAACAAAGCAACATTTGAAGAAAAGAAAAACTTGAAGAACAAAGCAAAATATTTTTGGGGAATATTATACAATTATGGACTTTTCAGCTGTTATACATGATGTGATATATACCAAAAAAATCATTATTGACCGAGGCGATAGCCGAGGTCAATAATGATTTTTTGGTGCATATCAACATCATGTATAACAGCTGAAAAGTCCATAACTGTTTTATTATATAACCCTCAATTTACAATTATATAAAACAGGTCAATATCAAAAAAACAATTATATAAAACAGGTCAATATCAAAAAAACAGGTCAATATCAAAAAAACAGGTCAATATCGCTAGATATTTTTTCTAAAAAATTACTTTTTAGCCAATGAAAACGCGTCTATTTATAGGTTATATAATAATGGGTCATATTTCCAGGGAACAAGGGAAAATAAACCACCTCCGCCCCTAGGAGGGCGTCATCAATTTATTTAATATTTTGTCAAGTTACTTGTATAATAACTGTTTAAACATGATTTAAACATTGGGTTTACAAGTCGCGTTATTATTATGAAGACGACACGAGTTGTTTCTTCTTAAGGCAATTGTTGATAATGTGTCCCCTATATGCTTAGGTAATAATGACATTTTTTGTCTTGTAATTTGTAGAATATATGTAGATCTCATAGAGATAGCGAGGGGAAAGGGAAGGCATTGGCTGGTACAGTGGAAGCGCTATGTGCTCTATTCCTGCAATATATGGACATGTGTGGTGTTGTAACATGGAACCTAATACATATTATGTAGCTGTGTGCTGTTGTTATTAGAAACTTGATGCAAAGCTGAGAGCTGCTAAAGCTGTGAGGTGATAAAGTTGTATGCTGCTAAAACTGTGTGGTGATACAGTTGTATGCTGCTAAAGCTGTGTGGTGATAAAGTTGTATGCTGCTAGAGCTGCATGCTGATAAAGTTTTATGCTGCTAAAGCTGTGTGGTGATAAAGTTGCATACTGCTGAATTTGTGTGGTGATAAAGTTGTATGCTGCTAAAGCTGCGTGCTGATAAATCTAAGTGCTGCTAAAGCTGTGTGGTGATAAAGTTGTATGCTGCTAAAACTGTGTGGTGATAAAGTTGTATGCTGCTAAAGCTGTGTGGTGATACATTTGTATGCTGCTAAAGCTGCGTGATGATAAAGTTGTATGCTGCTAAAGCTGTGTGGTGATAAAGTTGCATACTGCTGAATTTGTGTGGTGATAAAGTTGTATGCTGCTAAAGCTGCTGCGTGTTGATAAAGTTGTATGCTGCTAAAGCTGTGTGGTGATAAAGTTGCATACTGCTGAATTTGTCTGGTGATAAAGTTGTATGCTTCTAAAGCTGTGTGGTGATAACGTTATATGCTGCTAAAGCTGTATGGTGATAAAGTTGTATGCTGCTAAAGATGCGTGGTGATAAAGTTATATGCTGCTAAAGCTGTATGGTGATAAAGTTGTATTCTGCTAAAGCTGTGTGGTGATAAGTTGTATGCTGCTAAAGCTGTGTGGTGATAACGTTGTGTGCTCATCAAGTTCTGTGCTGCTGTTATAAGGCACTTGATGGTTCCGATAGCTATGTGCTGCTAAAGCTGTTTGCAGCTGTGATAAGGAACTTTATGCTTCTACTAGCAGTGTGCTGCTAAAAATGTGCGCTGGATGATTGTAGAAGCTGTGTGCTGATTATAGACTTATCGTTATACATGTGTGCTGGTGTAATGCTACGTGAAAATATATCTTCTAACGGTGTTTTCTTATAGTTTGTATTAGTATTTGTATTAGTATTTGTGTTAGTATTTGTGTTAGTATTTGTGTTAGTACTGTACTGTTTAGGTGAGCAAGTTGTGTGTGAAATTGTTAAAAACGAGTCATAACATACATCAGTCATAACATTCATCATTTGGTTTAGTCATTATAAAATAAAACTTTGATAACAACACTGCATATTTATGATTTGCATAAATTCCTTTTATATAACCCTATACTCTTAGGTGCCATTATTACACATTGCGCGTTACATATTATGGTTTCGCGTATAAGATAATTAACCAATGAACTGATGCTCTTATGTAATTAAGAACACTAATTATTGCATGTATATAATAGGCAGTTCGTCGTATTCTTTTCCTTTCAATTACATTTAGTAATTTTATTAATTTGTATGTTCTTTTTCTTCCACAGGGAACATGGATAAGCATTGTTTTTCGTCGTTGGCGAAAGGTCTGCTAGCTGGAGAACTACTTTTTGACGCGAATGATCTTTCTAGCAGTACCGAACATGACTGCCGAGTTGCAATCGAACCTGCAATTACACAGGATGGAAACAGTCGTATTTCATTATATTTTACCGAGTTTAATGTGGGACAATATTGTGCAGATACAAACATTACGATTTTAAACGGGAAATGGGACGAGGAAACAGTAAGCCCTGCCATTCTTAATAGATATCTCGTTGAAGGTATGTTTTATTTATCAATAATCAATATGCTTTCCCGTTCTCAAAAAACTATATTCTGTTTGAATGTGTGTAACATTTATTACCATTATTTATCTTGAATTTGTACTTGAGTGTACATCAACACGCACTGTTGTTGCCAAAAATACAGGTATGTATCATTGATAACGCTTATTTATCTTGCTGCTATACTTGAATGTGCATTATAAATCAACACGCACTGTTGTTTATGGAACGACATGACTGTCTTATGATGTTGCCGATTAATATATGCAGAGCATTTCCCTTTATATGTGGTAGATCTTTCATGATATGCAGTGCATTTTTAATTATATGTGGTAAATAAATCTTTATATGTGGTAGAAAAGTATGTATATGCAGTAGATTAATCATTATATGCGATAGTTAAGTCATTGTATGCAGTAGATAAACCATTATATGCGGTCCATTTATTGTTATATGTGGTGCATTTATTACTATATGCAGTAGTTTATCTAATATATGAGGTCCTTTGAACATTATATGAAGTACGTTTGTATTTATATGCAGTGCTCTGTTGACTATATGTGGTACATATTCTAATATACGTGGTGGATACATCTTTATATTCGGTGGTTTCAATTGCATTATATTCGGTACAAACGGCTTTATACGTGGTGCATTTCTTATGATAATCAGTGCATTTTCTATTATATGCGGTGGTTTTTTCATTATGATGATGAGATCAATCGGAACACTCGTTTTTAAAGATGTTACGATTTAGACTGCTACACAGCGTTTAAATATAAACGACTGCACATAGAACGCTGTCATTATCGATTATTTAGACCCACAGCGATTGGCCAGTGTATATACACGCTTTACGTAATTAGAGGATTTCCAGTTTTATAAATAGAACAAAAACTGTTTTTTGCAGTCCAAACCAAGACTGGATTCATTTTAATTATTTAAAAAAACACGAACTGTTGAATACAATTAGGTCAAACATAGACACGTTGACTAGATCGGCGTTAGAAAATGGCATATATTTTGATAACACCCCAGTCCCTTGGAAATCCCGAAAAATACTCCAACCCATCCTGGAAAAAAATCTCGAAAACACCTCCTGAACCCCGCTTCACTACCACCATCCCCTTCAACATATTTTCCTTCCACAGATATTGCGTGGAAAAGTTGAATTAGACCAACAACGCTGACACCGGAGTAGGGATTACCCTAAAAATGATCTCCAAGGGAAGGGATAGAAAAATAAATCGATTTTCCTTGGGTGAGCCCGTTCCTAGCCTACCCCTACACCTGCGGGGGAAATAACTGATGGGTGCATAATTTTTTTGCGTGTATTCTCTCAGTAATTACTGATATCCTAAAAAAAATGGAAAAATCTCCAGCCACCATACCCCGCTTGTTTTTATTCGTTAACCCCTCATTCCCCCCGCAGACACTTCCCTCATGGAATTAGTGTAGCCCCCTCCCCTCGTCCGCCCCCCACACACACACCAGACACACACCACCAGCACATCCTCACCGCTGCAATCGCAAGAAAAACAACACCTTCCTTACCACATTCTCACAAAACCAGGAAAATACCATCCCTTTGGTGGGGGGGGGGGGGGGGGGGGGCGATGTGTGTGGATGTATTTTGTTCACACACAACCACACCCCCGGAAGCCACCAGCCCATTCTTTCCTTATAAGGACACAGGGTACATAACTTGGTATGGTACGTACCAACTTGGGGGACTATTCTTGGGAATAAGAGTGATTGTGTATTTAGCGCGTACACTTCCTCAGTAATTGTAATGTATGCATTTATTATATACTTTCCAGCGAAATAGTGAATTAAACCCTATATTCACTCCAAAGAAACAAATATTCTCTATTTATTCACTCCACATCAACAAATATCCTCTATTTATGTATGTCACGCGCGTTCATTGTGTAATCAATATTGAGAAAAAGCCCAACTTGCCATATCTTTTTATAGAACATAGATCAGACGAGATGCTTGACCATGATCGCAGTTGGAATGGACTTTACGTGAGCGATTTTTTGAATTTTTTTCAGCGGGTGAAATCGGCGTTTGACTGTCGCTTGTTTGCTCCTCCTTGTTTGAGTGAAACGGGACATACGCAGTGAATCAGCCTAGTTAGATTTCCGATAAAATCGTAACATCTTAAAAAAACGAGTGTTCCGATTGATCTCATCATCATAATGAAAAAACCACCGCATATAATAGAAAAAGCACTGCATATCATAAGAAATGCACCACGTATAAAGCCGTTTGTACCGAATATAATGCAATTGAAACCACCGAATATAAAGACGTATTCGCCACGTTTATTAGAATATGTACTACATATAAAGTCAACAGAAGCACTGCATATAGATACAAACGTACTTCATATAATGTTCAAAGGACCTCATATATTAGATAAAATACTGTATATAGTAATAAATGCACCACATATAACGATAACTGGACCGCATATAATGGTTTATCTACTGCATACAATGAGTTATCTGTCGCATATAATGATTGATCTACTGCATATAAATACTTTTCTACCACATATAAAGATTTATTTACCACATATAATTAAAAATGCACTGCATATCATGAAAGATCTACCACATATAAAGGGAAATGCACTGCATATATTAATCGGCAACATCATAAGACAGTCATGGCGTTCCATAGTTGTTGCCAAAAGTACAGGTATGTATCATTGATAACGCTTATTTATCTTGCTACTATACTTGAATGTGCATTATAAATCAGCACGGCATAGCATTTGTAAATAATATACTCAGGTTAATGTATGAAACATTTATTACACACATTTATTTTGCAGCTGTAATAGTTTACACACTATTTATTCGGGAAATGTAGCGATCAATATGTTAAATAATACATGGACAGGATTAGAAAATTAGAATTTCAAAAGTAACGACGAATTCTAAGAAGCGGTTTCTATTTTAATCTCTCTGATACTGTAACTATTCACTTGTAATCAGAGTGGTACGGTGTGCTTGCTACAATCAGCAAGTATTGAATACATTAACACAAATAGTTGGAAACATACAAAACTCGGTCAAGTGAACCGCATTGCAAGTTTTGATGGCGTACGTTATTATTCTTCAAGTAAAAGGAGGGATGATTTTTAGCCTTACTTATATCTAAAATAAGCTGTTACTGTTATTTTATATTATATTATAAGATATCAGTCTCGGAGCTTCAGTTAATTTCTATGTTCAGACATCTGTGAATCTCAAGAAATAAAATGCTAAAAATACCGAATGCGAAACAAGTTGTTGTCTGCTTTTTAATTTAGTCTTTTGGCTGTTACTTGTGATACGCAGGCTTCATAACCGCTGCTCCCAAATAAATTCCTTTTTGTTCATTTCGCTCTTCGGGGCGTACCATTTTATTAGATCCTGGGACCATACGCCGCTGGATATAGGAGATGAAATAAAGATACAAATATTGCTATATCCACCGAAATATGCTTGCCATCCTCGGGATGGTTAAAATTATGTACTGTTGATTTTTATAAATATTGTGTTCTGCTCAACCCGGGGCTAGAGGGCGTGAGCGGTTGCTAGCATATTTCACTACCGCTCATGAACAGTCTCAATCAAACCGAGACTGCAATATTTCGTATGTGTCGTGCTCGGCCGTTTCCAAAGGTCCATTATCATTCTCTTTTTTACAACTTATATTAATCATTTCTCTCGATGGTTTTCTGGGTAATACCGGTTCTAAGCCATGTGGATTAAGTACCTTGCCCAAGGAAATAAAATGCCGTGTCTTAAGAAAAAGGAAGATTAGTATTTGTACCTATAAATCATGTGACATTAAAGTTGTATATTTATTATATATTACAGGACTTCCACCATATATCTGCGGTCAAAACTCCACGCTAGTGAGGAAATATCAAGTATACTATACCTCAGGCAGAAGTTTTACAGTCATATATCGATCACGTTCTTCAAGAGGAATCTCAGGGAAATTTAAACTCAAATTCGCATCATATCATGAAGGTAAACCTTGAGTATAAACCAATCATCATACTAGACTAGAAAAACGAGTCAAAACATAAAATCAAAATTCTTGTAACAATGCAAGCTTTGCTGTTTCAAAAGCGTCGTGTTTTGAGCCGAACATGTAGTATGGTTGAATTTCTGGGGACACGTGTTTTCAAGACATGATTGAATTGACATTATTTTTTGTGTAAAATTTATCAATTCAAATATTCTGTTAAGTATGTACATTTATCACATAACATGGCTTGTGGGAGTGCAATAAAGCCATGACTTATTTCTCGTAAACCACTAGTGTATTACAGATGCAAATGAGGACCGAATCACTGTGTTTGTATACAGTAAAACATTTAATCCCAATTGTTTGCATGGTATATCATACGACACATTTACTATTTATCATTATGAAATCTTACTGCATAAAATGCACGCTAGTAACGTTAAATTTAGTTTAAAGTGTCGCATTGTTTGTAGCGCGAACGCATTTACAGCCGCGTAACGTAGCGACGTCATGTAAACAACAAAACGACATGATTTCTCTTAAAAATTGCCGCCGTATATAAGGTAAATTGACAACATTAAACAGAAACTATCACGTCGTAGGTGTGTTATGTGATAAACAGAATGTTACATTCGTGACTGTGTATTATTGACTTTAATAAAATCGATGGATAAAAAGATAGGATAGTCGGCACAGCCTCGTATACTATCCTTTTATCAAACTCGTTTATTAAAATCAATAATACACAGACACTCATGTAAGATCCTCTATGTAAAAACGTGTTAATGATGATTACAAGTATGTGATTTAAATGTCATGAACAAAAACCTTCGTTTCTTTAAAGAAAAAAACACTTTTAAATATTGTATAAAAGTGAATACAATATGTATTTAATGTCCCGTATTGATTCTGACTGGCTCAAAATATATTATATTTAGTAACAAGTGTAATAAAGAGGTTGATATATGGGTGAGCAGTGCGTTCTAACGACAACGTCCGCGGAGAAGGATAATGGCACTCGGGCTAAATAACTCGAGTCATTATTGTTTTCCATGGCCGTTATCTCTAGAAAACATTGCTTGCACATATATGAACCTCTAAATAATGGACCAACTATATCGCTGGAAAACATTATTTTTCACAGTAGAGAAATAAGTAATACGAGTTGTTCTTTCACAGATGAGGTGTTACTATCCCCCAAAAAAGTAGATAAATAAGTAGTCTAGTTCTCTATATGCATGGTCGACAGAGGAACAGTCTAATAAATGTCATCTAGAAAATATAGCATTCAAGGACCCCCAGTCAACCAACAACACGCATCGATACAAACAACAGGTACGAGGATAAAGAAAAGGCAAGGCATATGCCATCACAAACATAAAAGGGTCTAAAACAGAGCTACCGCCGTGGCAAGGTCAGTGGGGAAAATGCCATTGGGGGAGGTTGGGGTGAGTTAAACAAGGTTCTAGACGTCAGGCTCCAGTAAACTAGATAAATTAGTCAATCAGGTGTCGTTTTAATTATATATTAGCCTTGTAAACAATGAAACTGTCCACATCATACGATAAATTTAGTATAGTTAATCAATACAGAAACTATCTTGGTTTGTCACTGTTTCGATTCAGTTACGTGTCTAGTTAATAATTATCTTTCTACCATACTGGCCAGCAACTTTCGATTTGGCCACTAGACATTAATTACTACCGTCATATTTAAAGTACATATCGATATTGTTTTAACAGGACCGTGTTCCAAAGCTGAAGACGAGCATATGTATGCATGTAGTAATGGGAAATGTATATCAGAGGACCTTACCTGCCTTAACGATATCATTAACGCATGCGGATATGAGGATACCAGTTTAAATGAGATGTGTAAGATATCTGACGATGTAGTGGATTGGCTTTCAAAGGGTGGCAAATTCATCGGTTATATATTTGCAGTCGGATTTGGTGTGCTAGTGTTACATTGGATATATAGGAAAACCATCAAACCGAGATACGGCACTTTACGGAATCTACCTATAATAAAGGAATTCTGCAACTCTAATAATAACTCAGTGAGTATCTATTAATCTAAATTCTAACACGACCAGCGCAGTCTTTCATATACACAAAGAAGAGAGATTCTACGATAAAATACAGCGGTTCCATTAATTCCCCGCGTATGTTTCATCCGTTGGAAGCGCCACGTTACATGACGTCACTTGGTAAATAGACGTCACGAAGACAAACTCAAAAGTAATTTTAATGAAATGTTAACATTAATAAACACCTTGAACAAGCTGAGAACGTTTGACGTCATATTAATGTACAGCGCAAGCTATATGACGTAAGCAATGACTTAATTGTTTGTCACGTGACTACTAGTGTATTTAAACATATTGTACCGTGCAGAACTTTGCATACGGGGGGCGCCCAATGGAACAGCCTGTAGATTACCTTGACCTACGAGATAATATATAGTGCCCCCACAAGAACGTAAACAATTTGGTTATTGTTGTGTTAGAATCGAAATAATAAATACGTACCTGTATTTTATCGCTGAATAAAATACAGTTAGGAGTTCGGATGCGAGAAATTAAATCACTCGTCGAGTTCGGATGCGAGTAATTAAATCACTCGTGCTAACGCACTCATGATTAATTACTACGCATCCGAACTCCTAACTGTATTTTATTTACCGATAAAACACAGGTACATATTTTTTATTTCTGAATTAAAAGTTAAGTGTGTCCCTTTGAGTTGAATACAAACAGTTCAAATGTTTCTCATCGCAATTACCAGGCCTTGTATAGATTGTGATCCTCTTCAAAATGTATTCATATGATGGGACTGATGTCAAGCATGAGCCACCTTGTTCGAGGGGGTAAAGAAGTTGCGTTTGACATCTTCTCTTTTCTCACAGCTGCGGGCTCGAATCCCACGGGGAGATCGACTTGTGAGAGAGTGTCGTTTCTTACGAATGGCGGGAGGTGTACAGTACTGGTTTTACCCAGGAATAAATGGATGGTCTGCCGTCTTTCTAATAAACTAACTGACAATCAATAGAGTTCGTGCTACTTGCACTATTTCTGTATTGTATGTTTTCAGATTGCCGTACACGTGTGCCTTTAATTGTTTTATGAAATGTGACTGTTCTGTAAACTTGCAATGACAAGTAATATTCGAAAGAAGAAATAAACAATTCAATTAAACAGAACGCAGGCAATCAAAATCACAACATCAAGATAAATAGCCATCACATAATGGTATCAATCATGTATTATTTGGTATGGACTAACGTGGATTATACTGCATACATCTTTATTAAAAATACGACATTTCAATGTTTGTGATGAACTTTTTTCTTTCGATTTTACTTTTGTTAAATGATTGTATTGATTTAATTTTGAAAATCATTTTCAACGGTTTTATTATTAATGTACATATTAAAAAATCACCAATACAAATGCACTAGAAAACATCGCTCAATAACATTGATATCACTGTTTACTGTGGTTCAACTTTTAATTTTAGAATGAACCAGAAACAGAAACGACGACACCTGTTCCATCAACAGAAATACGACTAAACGCAGATACGCTGCCTCCAGACCCGCCAACTGTATTGGCATCGGCACCGCCTCAAGACATGTTTCAATTTACATCAGAAGCAGCACCGCCTTATTGCACTCTCGATTTTACACCTCCAGAAAAGTCATCCGATTGTTCATTTGACACACAACCACATCAAGAACTATCGTCAAGTTTACCGCCTCCTCCTTCGTATCAAGAAGTGCTTGAAAACCAAGACAAATATGTGAAATAAGGTTGCACGGATATCCATAACAAATCAATGAAAATACTCGTTTTATAACAATAGTGATGTATTTTCTTACACATGCATTGGACGGTTGCAAACCTGCAGTTTGTCGGTTATGTATACAGTCATATTTATTCTCAGTTCCATGGTCATCATTTGATCAAACTTAGTTTTTTTTGTATGGTGTTTTACGTCATTTTCAACACATGTAAGGTTGTATATGACGGTCGATTTTTTTGTGGTGGAGGCAGACCACCCACTTTTCCTTGGTAGAACCAGTACTGTACATCTCCCGCCATCCGTAAGAATCGACACTTCATCACTTACAAGTCGAGATCCCAGTGGGATTCGAATTCACAGCGGTGAGAGGCGAAGGTTTACAACGCAACGTCGTTAACCATTCGGCCACGGAGACGCGATTAAACTTAGTAAAGGACCATAAGCTTATGCTACATTTCATATATGAGAGCTCTATACCTTGTGGCTTCAAAGAAGAATATTTTATAAGTTTGTCTCTATATAAGAATATGCAAAACATGTGATCCCTGGCTCGGGACTAAATGTGACCACATGATCGCCATTTGAACAAACTTGGTAGAGGAACATCAGCATATGTTACTTGCAAATTTTTAGACCTGCAACTAATTCAGTTTTAGAGAAGAAGATTTTTCAAGTTTAAATCTATGTAAAATGTGCGACCCCTGGGGCGGGGCCAGATTTGATCCCAGGGTCACCATTTGAACAACCGGGTAAAGGGCTTATGCTGCAAGCAATAAATGAGAGCTCTATATCTTGTAGTTTTGAAGAATGTTTTTAAAATGTTTCTCTAATATATAGTTCTATGTCAAATATGTGACCCCTGGGGCGGGTCCAGATTTGACTCCAGGGTCACCATTTGAACAAACTAAGTAGAGGACCATGTAATTATGGTAAATGCCAAATATTAAATCTCTGGCTCTTGCAGTTTCAATATTTTCCTATATAGTCAATGTAAAACTGTGATCCTGGCCACCCGGACGGAGGCCAGATTTAAACCTATGGTCTCCATTTGAATACAAGTATTGGTAAAAGATCCCAGCTAATGCTGAATGCGATATAAGAGAGCTCTATACCTAGTAGTTTAGATTTTACCTTTTAGTTTTTAATTTGACCACAGAGTCACCATTTGAATATTGTGACTCCAAAGCGGGGCCAGAGTTTGACCTCACTTGAACAAACTTGTCACAATACCATAAGCTGATGCAATATATGAGAGCTCTATGTATTGTGGCTTTGGAAAAGAATATCTTTCAAGTTTTTTCCCTATATAAGTCTATGTAAATATTTCCCAATGTATGTCTTATGTAAATAGTGCAACATTTCATATACAAACTATGGATCTTCAGCACACAGTCATTTATGAGACTGGGGACAACTTTATTGTCAACTTGTATTGTCTAGTGTTTGTCAATCTTTAATAAAGAAGACATTTTAAGATGTGGACCATATATGGTAATGGCGGCCAGATTGGATGTCGCATTGACCTAATTTTACAACTTTGAAATGCACACACCTCGGTATTATCCAGTTGACATTTGGTCAAAATTGGCCCAGCGGTTTCTGATGAGAAGTCGCTTGAAGCAAAAGTTAACGACGTACGATGGCCGAAGAGTGATCCCAATATAATCAAAAACAGTATACCAGCTTTTCCAATTTCACCCAGTTACAACTGATAAGCCAGGAGCATCTAGATGATGCTTATTCTAGGATAATGTGTATGGTTGAATAGCTTACCTTTGAGCATTCGGCTCAGGTGAGCTAAATACCAAAATACCCTGCTTCATTTTTGGCTTGGTTGTGTTCATTGCTGCCAACGCATTCAATTTTCAGCATGTATTCAGTGTCAAATACAACATGTGCTTTGTGATTCATATGTAAAGGATTTTCATAATGCGAGGTGAAAAATATGTATTAATAGATAAATGCAATACACAATTTAATGAACTCGATATACATGTTTTAAAATTATGCCGATTCAGTCGTGTAATCATTTACCACTGACAAGACGGTCATTACGGGCAACTTAAAAACTAATATTTATATAGATATTACTGAAAATGGAGACCTTTCTAATCCCTTTAATCCTAACGAACTCGAAACAGTTGCAAATGCAAGGATGTGTCTTAAAAAATGACGTTCTATACTGCATTCGATAATAACGGATCATCATATCCGGTGCCTGGTGGTAGAAAATGAAAGCTTGACATCAGTCCAGTAACGTAGTAGGATACCAACGTTACTAGCTGAGTCACCATTATACGTATTAACAAGAAGTAATGTCAAACACACTAACGTCGTGACTTTTAACTGCACTTGATGCTTAGATGTGTGACTTGAACACATCCACAGTCGCAATGGCGACTACAGCAGGGGGGAACTATTCCATAATTAAATAGTTCTCGGGAAGAATGAAATTTATAAGCGTCAGCGTTGACGTTTGGCCTTTGTATTGTACTGGATAATATGACCTGGTGAGACACGAGGAGTTTCACGGAATAATATGTTTTCCTTATTTAACGAGACTAGATCGTTATGGATTTTATAAAAGAGGGTTAAAGCTTGGGTTCGACGGGTTTAGAGCTTTTGCCATTCTTATTCAGTAAGCAATTCGGTGAATTAACTGCGACATCTTCTACATGACCATCTAACTGCAGTTCTTTGGACCTTTTCTAACCTATAAAATATAAATTTGGTGTTAGGGTTTCATAAAGGTGACGCGTATTCTATCTAAGGTCGGTCCAGAGTATTTTAAGCAACCACATGTGTTTCTGTTACAGCTAGCGCCGAACTGCGTCTTAGAAAACCTAGTTGCCTGGTTTGAAATGTTTTGTATATGAGGTCCCTATTCAAGGTTATCTGAGTATTTTGTACAAGAAACACTTTCCTGTATTTGGCCTTTTACAATGTTGCCCTAATTAAAAAAGTTATCAAACTAAAGTCAAAGTATAATCTTATAAATGGACCTGCATTGCAACTGTAGCGTTTATGAGTCAAAAGTAGGTCGACGAACACAAAACTAGGTCAACGAACACAACAGTAGGTCAGTGACTAATTTGATGATTTATTTTTCGTGTTAAAACTTGGTGCCTGTTGCCTGCACTTAAAATCTTAAAATGTGTCAATCTTATTTGTCTCTAAATGTAAAGAATAATTCATGTTCATATGACAGAATGGCAATATCAAGTCAGACTCTATTAACAGTACAATAAAAGTCTAAAGTGATCATGCATTTGCATTATTTAATGTGTTTGCAAATAGTTCAAATTAGGTCGGCGACCTGAAAAGAACCGTGGCTTCGGAATCTACTCTTTCGTTTATTATCTTTAATTCGAATCATCTTCCCACGTTTTGAAACTACATGTTCAGAGATGAACAGTTTTGAAGTATGTGTACACTATTATATTCAAGGCGGTATTTTCATATTATTTCGGACGAACATTTCTAGTTAGTTATAATTGTCATATAATTCTGTTTCATGTGAACATGCTATTATAAGTATCATAACTAGTCCATAAACAATTGGACTAAATTGTTGTTTATCATTACAAAAAATAGAAAAACGGTCTTAGGTTTGGTGCACCCTAGAACCGGTTTAAACCCCCAGTGGCCTTTGTGTCCACTGACCGTTCCAAGGCGGTATCCCTATTGTCAACCCTTTTATGTTTTTAGTGTCGTTTACATTTTTTATTACTTTTTCCTTCTCATTTGTCTGTTTGCGAACTGTATCACAAACTAAATCAGGGATCAAATCAAATATGCAATGAACAGGAAAATACACAACACAAACAGTGGTAAATGTACGGTTAGGTTACCGACTTGAACGATTTTTATAGCCGCTCCCACAGAGAATGTCAAGATACGTAGAACTCAGTCTGTTCTTACTTTAGAACAGATATCCTTGGTTCTTTTATTAGCGCTTCTGACGATACTTAAGGAAACTGGAGGAATATCTGAGTTCATTTATATATAAGATAACTTGCTTTGCAATCAGTTAAAGCACGCTTTGGTGGAATTTTACCCTAAGATCTGTCAAACGAATGGCGAAAGCTAACTAGAACGAATTCGACGGTGCGTCATCGCAAATATCCACGTTTTCTTCACTCAGGTCAATTCCCTTTAACTCTGTATCCATTTTACATGTAATTATTTTGATCGTTCTTTGAAATATTACTATTTATGCTTTTCTGTATATATGTATGACACTGTAAATGAATAAAAAATGTTTAGGGTATTTGAACTTTTGACCCCTATCCCAGAGTCCCATGGTGACCCTGGAGCAAATTATACTGATATTCCCAAAATCATTACATTTTATTGAGAAAGAAAATTTACCTCTCTCACTCCCCCATCACCCGCTCCCCTCCCTCCCCCCACCCACCAAACACACACCACACACACACACACACCTCACACACCTCGGTACACCTCTAAGATGGAAACACTGACATTTTTTAATATTTTTAGTATTTTCAGAGGAGTATATTTGTATATTTGCCAAGTTTAAAAAAGAATGTTTTGAAAAAGTGACACTGCATTTGAATTTAATAAATAAATAAATAATTTGACATGCTGTGTATTTCTTTCATAGACGACTATTATACCAATTAATGTGTAAAAATATGGAAAAATTACTGTAATTGAATTATTAATGTATTTGATGTCCCTTCCCCGAGGCCGCACCGATGACGTAGGGAGAAACAAATGCATACAGTGTAATACCATGATCATAACGTTCATTTGAGACATAATTACAAAAAAATATACCACAAATACCCCCCCCCCCACCCCCACCCACACACACACACACCCTGGGCCCCCGTGCAGACGTCCGAGTCCGAGTTCGAAATTAATAAATTCGTTCGATATTTGTTTATCTTTCATAGGCGATAACATATACCAAGTTATGAGCAAAAATATGGAAAAAAACAGTGTGTTTTTGTAGTGTATTTGACCTTTTGACCACCCCCACCCACTGAGGTCCCCTGGGTGAGGAGCCAAAAATAATGTTGCTCTTGCTTGCCGTCATCATATGGTGAAGTCATACCACACGTTTGATTGAATTCCGTTCGGCGGTTTATGAGGAGGTAACGGACGGACGAACGAAGGCGATTTTAAAATACCCTGTTCTTTTTTTGTTTTGTTTCTCAAAAACATGGGTATAACAAGCGTTGATAGAAATTTACCAGAATGCCTGTCAAACAAATGACGGAATATATAGAGCTACCAGAAGATATGTAGGAACATTTTATTATACCTTTAGTTGTTTTTGTCATTGACGAATATAGAAAGAGACGATTCATATATCAAAATTAGTTCAAGGCTATATTCAATACACGCGTCCAAAATATGATGCAGCACTGACCTGTATGTATATCGAACGTTTATAAGATAACAAAGATAACACCAACTAAAGCACACACGTATAACATTTATCCGGGGAAAAGACAGACAAATACATGTAATTGTATTGAGCTATCTACTTATTAGTGATATACACGTTTCATGTTTCGACGATGTATATACGCGTATACGAAATGAATTGGGCCTGTATTCAAATTCTTTTTTTTTATATTTTGTATTGTGCTGTGATAACTTAATGACGTCTAAACATCAATACCATACAATTGTATTTACTCAATGGCAGCCGACATTGTTTTTGATCTTATGCGCATGCATTTATTTAAAATAGTTAAAATAAAATCAATATACACATAATCTAGAGTGTGTGCTTTGAGTCGTAACCTCATAATGCATTTTGGGTGAGTCTATTTATAAGGTGTGTCCCTTCGAAAGGCATGCTCTTAATTGAACTGTATATTGTTGTAGCTGTGTGGTACATGTATAGGATAGAGCATGAGTTTTGCACGTGTACGGGGAGATAATGCACGAGGGTTAGCGAGTGCATTATCGTCCGTACACGTGCAAGACTCATGCTTGATTGTATTTATACCACAATAACTAACATAATAATGCTGTGTATATCCTCGGGTATTACACGATGCATAGTGTGTATTTAGGCTATTGTGGTATGTAGTACAGTAGCCGTGACATTTAAGTAGGTGGGTATAAGAAATTACTTGAAAGGTATTGGGTTCGAATCCAACTATAGCTTTTTTTATTTGCTTTTTTTATTAAAAATGATCATGTGTTTTAAGGCAATAAACTTTCCAACAGTCTTCGAATGTGTTTGTTATATCGTCGACATTTATTTATAGTCGTGTCCGAGCTAAAGCTGCATGTTGTAATACAACGACTTAGCTAGAGCTAAAGTTCAAAATGTACAAGCGTTTGTTTTTTCCAAAACGAGAAGAAAGGATGATTGATTTTACCACTAACGAGGTCATTGGACCGGACCTTGGCTCTCACAGGCGTCGGTAAGGCAACAGCGAAAAGAATTGCCGCACCAAAGAGTGCTGAGGCAAGGTCAACTGCTACTTGCATGTCGGAAAATATACACATTGACGACTTGGATAAGCGTGTCATCCGGAGGACTATAACCTCATATACACTTACCAAAGGTTCCTGCTCATGAACCTTGCCTCTGATTCAGAAGGAAGCCATAGTGTTGAAATATATACTGCCAGTTAAGGCGAAAACTAACAGGTTTTGAAATTCGTATTTATAAAATTATTGTATTGAACATAAAATTATTCATTAAAGAATTAAAATTATAATAATAACCATTTAAATAATAATGACTGTAATTCAGATAACAAAAGTATAAACAAATATACCGCATATGGTTCTTTAACCCACAACCACCAATGTCTCCCGTTTTAAAATAAATATAAAAATTTCAACGCTAACCATTGCACGAACGTGTCATATCAAGAGCCGCGATTTAATCTTCATAAAGTATGTCAACATTCAGTCATGTGTTCAACTTTACCTGATTCACCGCTCAAAGTTCGCTGCGCAATACTTTTAATCGTATTATATCAGCCTTGTGTAGAGGTACGTATTCTTCCTTTAATTTGCAAATAACATTTCATCGGAATAATAAGGAGGTGTTACATTGGATTTATAAGGAGATGTTCAAGTAATGAGAACACCAGAGCGGTAAGAAAGGTGAGACAACCTCAGTTATATAATTCATTTTGGTGGTTTTACACAAATCCTCATGCAAGTCATTATTTACATACATTCGTTTGAATATTGGTAAACAAGATATCCGACGAGCTTTCTATTCCTAAAAGCCAGATACTTATATGAATGAGTGGAACATTTTAGACTGCATTTGAATCATAAAGCATAGAGCCAAAGCAAACGTTTGATTCTAGCACAATTTGATGTTATAAAGCGCCGTTATCGATTGCCATTGATGAACTTTAACACCGTCGTATTCATTGTTCAAATCTACAAGTTTTCATTTTATGATATCCCCGTCTAGGAAGTAATTTTAGTCCAATAGACGGCATTAGAGGCGTTCAATATCAGCGGAAATATCGCTGTGATGTTACAGCCGTCGTCCGTCCGTTGTCTGTCCGTCGTCGTCCTTATCTTTTGCTTCTGACGACTTTTTCTCAGAAACCGCTTGTCGGAATTCAACCAAATCTTATATGAATTCATTAAACTGGATTTTATAGTTGCGCCAACAGCTAAGGTCATTTGGCGACATTCCAGCTTTTTATTGGTGGAGGAAGACCTCAGGTGCAAACCCGGGCATTTTTTCGTGCACGGGCGCGCACCTGAGTAGAACCACCGATGTTCCGCAATCAAGCTAGATAGGGAATGGGGAATCAAACCCACAGCGGTGAAGGACATGCGATTTCAAGTCTGAGACCACTCGACCACGGACGACCCCAAGTTTATGTGAAGCATCATTATATGTTTGTTCGAATGGTGCACCTGAGGTCATAAATGCCCTCGCAATGGGGTTTATCAGTTTCATTTAACAAATCTTAAAACATCTTCTGCAAAAATACAAGATATAGAGCTGTGATATTTTGCATAACTAGTTTGTTCTAATGGTGAACCTGAGGTCAAATTTGGACCCGCCCCAGTGTTCTAATCATTCACACGAACTTTAATCAAGCATACCTTTTTAGTTATGATCCGAACAAAAAGTGTAACGCACGGACACTCACACGGACGGACGGAAAAAGCGGCGACTATATACTCCCCCATAATAAACAATCTAGTGTTTTTAGTTACAATATATTTTATATAAAAAAACTAAGGTAATAGTAAATGAAAAGAAAAAAACTGTGATGGGGCCTCAATATAATGTCTCTGTGATAATCAGTCAGCGAGAAGTAAGCTGTTAAAAAGCATGCTATCCATGATTTTTCAACGACTACAATCAGCTGGGAAATGTGTCTTTAAAGCTACACAATCCCGATAAAATAATACAATTTCAAGTTTGTTTAAGCATAGGAACGCCTATAGATGAAGTTCTTTGCTGGATGTGTTGTCTACATTGTTTAGGCTGGTATATTGTCTTAGCGTATATCGAGGCATTTGCATAATAGGCGTGATAAACGCATCGGTAACTTTGAAATTGTACCACCCAGCGATTACGGGTATATAAGCCTAAACGTTTATATAGCAATTTGCTCAGATAACCGATAACTACAGACTGTTCAACTCGATGAGGATATTCAATGGCGTGCAATGTAACTGTATACATGTTTGTAATGTTGAACGGAAGGGAACAAGTAAAATGCGTAAGGCATAATGTAAATACATCACTATGTAGAAAATTACAAACACTTACCCGCATATTCCACATATGTTCCATATATTGTATATACTTATTTCCTATAATATCCTTGAATTAATCCAAAATCACACACATATTATACATGTATACATATGCAGAGAGCGTGTATCGGTAGCCAATAGTATGTAACGTGAAATACATGCTCAAGTGTTGACTCGGGATAGGGAGAAATTATTGTTTACAATGAGACACTTGAAGGATATTGTTCAAATTAAGTTAATATATGGAATTTTCTTTTGTTGGAAAAAGACCAGCAATATTATTTCTCGCAAATCATAGTTTTCAGGATGTGGGGAAAGGGTATACACATGAAGTGAAGGTCGCCCATCCGTCTACTTTTCAATTCCGGAGCTTCTTGGGAAAATAATAAGTCGCAATTCGTAGAAAAAATATCGTTCTTGCGTGCGAGCTTTTGTGGGTGCGTGCGTAAACCGTGCTTGTTTGCGTGCTAGTATGCACATGTTTGTTAATATTTAAATCTGATGAATTTGAAAGGCATTTGAATACTACTTCTTCATAAAAAAGAAAATTCATAAAAAAAACGTTTTAAAAAGTGCTAGGGCCTGGGCTAGAACCCCGTCCGCAACGGCGAAAGAATACTAAGACAGCGCGCTAACCTATTGCACTACGGAGGCCGATTAGCAATGTCGTATTAATTAAGTTATTTTACACAAATATGCTCAATCGCGAAGTCACGGTGGGTAGACGTAACGGACCCTGGCTGCTCAAAACTGCGTTACCTTGATCCTGGTTGCACTTGTAACGGACCCTGGTTGGTAAAAACAGAGGGAAAATGGACACTGATGTCAAACAGTTCGAACATAAAGATACAGTATCGTATGTATAAGAAAAAACTTTATGCGACGGAACTTTTGAATATCATATCCTTCGAAATACATTTTCCTCATGTACAACAAATGCAGAATAATTCCTAACAAGCTTATACACATTTATTCTTAACCGGTCGATACAAAGTTGATGACTTTAAAGGGAGTACATCAGGCTTTTCAAAGGGGTCTAGGGGTCCGACTTAAAATTGACAAATAATGATATTTTCTATTTTAAAGCGCCTAAACATAATGAATGATCCTAAAAATTACCCCTTAGTTACAAGGAAATTCATTCTGTACAGTAATACGTGCTATCCTAGGTTATGCACCAGGGTTAATTTCAGCATTTTATGCCCGATTCCGTCCTAGCTATATAGTGTATTCGAAGTTTAAACCTTAACAATATGGTTCGAACATCATATTTTGATGGATATAAGTGTTTTATCATGAATTGGAACATTTTTATAATTTAAGATATTTCTAGAAAAATCCTGATGTACTCCCTTTAAAAAGCCAAAATTCCATTTGTTCTCTCTGACTGTTTTAATGTGATCCCAAAATTGGTTTGCAACTCCTGTTGTTCAATAATGATAACTGTTTAGTCTAAAAATCTGCAAATATTAACATCATCTCTAAATTTCAGAGCACCGGACCCTGGTTGCTTTGTAAAAAATGCTTGAGATTCTGGCAACGGACACAATCTGTATATTTGGCACCGGATCCTGGTTGATAGATTGTTTTCCTTCAGATTAAAGAGAAAACGACGATCGGGACTTTGGCTCTACCAAAATAAAAAATAAAAAACACATCTGTTGGTTGCATGGTGTTTAAGTCATCTTCAGCACATTTTAGGTTATATATGATGGTCGATTGTTTCGTGGGGGAGGCAGACCATCTACTTTTTCATAAGTAGGACAAGTACTCATGACATGCCTCATGAAATCTGGGAACGAGCTGGATTCATACCCACGACCGTAGCGGTGAACTTGAAACAGGCCTCACCACTCTGGACCACCGGTACTAAAATCATTCATACGACAGCATGATGGAAAATAAAAAAAGAACAGCCCAATATTGAATTATTATATCGGTTATGAATATAGAGGGTGTGATCTTGTTATAGTGATAGAATATGGTGGTGAGTTTGGCTAAATGCCGTACAAGGTACAAGACTAAACAAATGTACTTTGGACCTACGTTCGTGTATAAACGTTTGCGCCTTGAGATAATTCTCTCTTTACGACCTGTCTTCCGTCGACAGTACCCTAAAATAAACTATGGGCCCGCAATAGACATTAACCAAACTTACTTTCCCCGAAGCGCGCTGCATGACGGTTTTTGTCGCCGTTTTACAGGACAATGACCTCAAACACTTTTTATATTTGTAACCGGAGGCCCCGGGTTTAATCCTCCGTGGTGCCACTGAGTTTCGTCGGTGTGTTCTTGGGCAAGACATTTTCCCTTAGCCTCGTCCGTCCGATAGGGACGTAAACCGGGCGGTCTCGTTTATCGGTCTATCCTCCGAGCACGTTAAAGAACAATAGGAATCTATTCGATAATAAGAGTAGGGCACGGTTCCCGGATTCCTATGTATCCTTCCTCTCTCTCTGGGGCGGCTCTAAATAACCTATACTGTGTTGATGAGCCGTTCAACAACATTCAATATAAAAATAAAAAGGTTTATTCAAAAGGCATTATCTTAGAGCACGCAGCTGTGTACACATTGTCTGCAAAAAATCAGAAAAAACAAGAAAAAACACAATACATAAAAAACAACAAAAACAAAAACAAACAAACGAAAAAGTAGGGGCGAGAGGATATAAAGATTCAGACTATATCATCAACATGTCAGCGTCAAATAAGAGATAAAATAGTGGGAAAAAACGAATCACAGCGTATCTGGGAATAAAACAAGTTCATGAAATTTGCCCCGGGACCACACTAGCAACGCTCTAGCTAAGCCCCTAACAGGTAACAATTGTTTAATCATAAACAAAATATATCAATGAATAAAAAATCAAATATTACAAGTAATACAAATGCAGCAATGTGAACAACTAATGACGTAGAATATATACATGAGTGTTGGCATAATGTAGACTGACATATCATATAGAGAGGCCACCGTTGTTGTACGCATCAAATAAGAAAACGTTTTTTATTTAGATATTTTGTTTAAAATAACTCTTAATGTACATTTATTTACAAATTAATATAATTGCATAAGGTAATACATTGCACACCTCATATAATATCCGAATACTTACTGAAAATGTCAATTACAAGTTTTAAATAGGCATTTACCAATGGTAAACTTTTTCATTATTTTATACATATAATATAATTCTAGAGAAAGTTGTATTAAGAATGTTGCCACTTTTGTTTGTTAAAGCACTAGCGGATTTCGAGGGGAGCACCCTCATCTGAGTCATCCTATGATTTGAAAGGTTATCACATAACATTTAACTGAATGTTGTTTAACTGTTTATCAAGACATTATATTGAATATTTATAGCCGGTCGACCCCAAACAAGAAAGGATACATAAACATCCGGGAAGCTGCCCTATCTCACTTACGAATATATTTTCCTTTGAATTGTTCCAAGGATAGACTCCGAAACACAGAACCGGTGTACATACCAATCCGACGGACGAGACTAAAGGAACATGTTTTATTCAATAATACACAGAAGAAATTGACTTGCGGCGATAAGTCTTCATCCGGGTCAAATGCAACGTGCTATCAATTAGACCACGCCAGCCCACTTGAAGTGTACGAGTTCCTCGCCGATGTTTGGAGGATGAAAACTCGTTAAATGTGAAAATCTTTAAAATATCTCAGCACATTGTTTTTTTTCCATAAGTTGACCACCGCACAAACCCCACCCAATTGAAAATGTCGCAACTTTATCTTCCACCACTGATATCAGACCGAGATATTTCGAACAGGGGAACATATCTAGACGTTTTTTTAAGATGTATGTTTTCAACTATCGACTAGGATCCTGTGTCAGAAGCAAACAGGATCCGGTGCCATGAGCAACCAGGATCCGTTACTTTGCAATGCACAAACAACTTAACGCTTCTGGCAATCGGTAGATATTATTATGTATTAAATACGCCCAATGGATGTTATGGCTGAACATACATAATTCCAGACATAGCATATGCCAATAGCAGTCACTTTTTTTGAAATAAACACAATTTTCTAGACGTACTTTCACGCGTCGGTGTGTAAACAGTGCGCGTTCTTTCAAATCTAAAACACTGTTTTTATAACCCGTTCTTCATGAATTCAGACACACAAATGCATCTAGTGATCCGTGGGTGTGATCATTTTTAAAAAGTGTCTTATTGTGAAGTAATATTAAATATCTTTTAACAGTTTACGTGTTTTTACCCGCCAGGGTCCTTTACATGAGTAACCAGGATCAAGGTAGCGCTGTTTTGAGCAGCCAGGGTCCGTTACGGCTGTCCACCGTGAATATAAACCATTGCTTTTCAACATATTGCTTTTCCAGGTCCGTAGCTACACTGGGGCACACAGAGGTATTTGCCTTGGTTGATTTTTGGGAATGTACATACTTTACATAAAAACAACTATATACTAGTATACAAGGACCCTGGAGGAAATGCAACACATTGAAGGAAATTAAAACAAAATCTAGGGTGGAGATGGAGGTTAATGCCACCGGACATCAACATAAGGGATATTCTCACTCTTTTCCTTCCCTCCCTCCCTCTCGCTTTCTTCCTTATTCTGTATCTCTCTTTCTCTCTGTATCTGTCTCTCTCTTTCTCTCTTTCCTTATCCCTCGTTTTGACTCTATATGTCTCTCTCTGTCTCTGTGTTTCTCTATCCATTTTATTTTCAATTTCAAAATTTCAATTCATGCATAAATTAAGAGGAATTTATTAAAACTATGTTGATGTATAATCTACTAATATGTGGAAACCATGCATGCATAACTTCACATAACAAATACTATATCTCCATCTTTACCATTAGTTACGAGCCTCTACCAATATTCCAATTTTGATAAACAATGTCTCCCTTGTGTTTTGTGTCAATATACAGTACACACGTACACACACATAAAAATGGAGGTTTATTTGTATATAATAGTTTCTGTGATGCAACGGGATAATTGGAAAGGGTCTTTGTTAAAAGGCCGCTACGTTTACTTATAGGTATTGTTTTGGATTATATATAAATATGCACTTATAAGGTTGAGTAAGTACATCTTTAGCTTCCTTTTCAATTTCTAACCACTTGCATTTCCTATTAGGTCTTTCTACTGAAGATTGGTCTCATCAGTTCGGTGGTAAAATGCCGTCTGCTAAAATCCACTTTTATACCCGTTATAAGACCAGTGGTCGATTCACAAAGTACCTGAAGCGTCTCATAAAGTACCGCCTTATCTCATTAATATTCAGTGAATTTAGGTAGTGCGCATGTTGTATATATGAACCCACACGTATACAGTAATCACTTAGAACAACATGCGTAATGACCGTTATATTTGTTCAGTTCTAGTGTGCCTTTTATCGGGATTGTGTAGCTTTAAGTAACATTTGTGATTGGCCTGAATAATAACGGCCATAATTAATAATGAATGTGACAGAAAAGCAAATAAAGGATTATGAAATATGAATAAATATATACATGCAACATATTTAGTGGCTATTTTATGAATAAAATGTGAACCTTTACAAAATGACTTAAACTTGTATATGTTTTAACATCGCCACCGGCGGTTTGTTTGTCTCTGACCATTTCAAGGCGGGTGCCGTATTATCAGCCCTTTTGTGTTTGTGATGTCACATATTTGCCTCTTATTTATCCTTGTAGTTGTTGTTTGTTTCGTTGCGTGTTTTTTGTTGACTGTGGTCCTTGAATGTGTATCTACTTGTATTTCAGTATTAAAAGATGACTACCTTAACCGATCGTCTTAAAAACCCAAAATACAAAAGTTGGTTGAAAGCGGGCCTAGTTTTAAAACACTTAAAAACAGTGCTTGAGGACTATTTAGCAAATGACGTGAGGTCTCTGCATCATGGAATCCTTACTAGAATACTACAAAAACGCAGCAGACCACAGTATGTGTACACCGATATAAGAGATGATATTGGAGATGAATTGAAAAAGCAACATAAACATGGACGGTTGACACGCGACAACACAAATGATAGTTTATGGACACACCGATCTAAATCGTGGGAGATCGGGAAATGTTTTATGTCATCGGGATATAAAGACAAGCATTCTGCGCAAGACACAGACTGTGCAGGATTGCTTGCTCTTATAATCAACTGCAAAACCATCAGGAATAAATTTTCACCAGCCCTCGTTCAGCCTACGAATGTCTTTGAAAAGGTATGTGACTACTTTTATTACCAGTTATCATTTCCGATATTCGATTATATTTTGCTTACAAGCTATATTACTTTATAGGTATGGAACATAGAATGAAACATTAGGAACATATGGAATGGAACATAGAATGGAACATTATGCCGCGGTTTACTTTACTTAATGTACCACAGTAACATCAACATGTATATTCCGTTAACACAGTTCGTTGTACTTCTAAACACGCGTGATGCTCATCCATATGAATAAACATGGTCGCGAAAAAATATATATCAAACACAAATCACTGGCGACAGTTTAAACAACATACAATATAACTAGTCTAGAACTTCATTTTTAGTGGCTGACCCATTTAAAGTTCGCCACTATGCATTCCTCTTTGATTGTGCGATGACCGTACTGACTCTGGACCCTATGGTGACGTCTAAATCCTCAAAGGACGGCTACGTTTAATGCTTGTCTTAAATCTTCTCGTGTCGTACCCTTAATGTTTTGTTCTCTTATGCTCTGGCTTCTACCAATTCAATGAGTACTTGCTTTGTGGCTACAAATCAGTAGTGTTATTACTTACTCGTCCTTTGGGATCATCAAGTTCAAGGTTTGTGGCTTTAAAGTTGAATATCTTAAGCCGGTGCTAGGAGGCGTGAGATGTGTTGTACTTTACATTACCCCTCATGAACAGACTTAATAAAACCAAGTATGCTAATTTTATCTCTTGTTTGTGTGTGTTGCTTCCAAGGGATCCCCTTTTCAGTATTTATTATCATTCACACTAGTGTTTGTTTAGTGCTGTGTGGCGGCCGTAAAAAGTTGCACCGACTACAAATCAGTAGTGATATTACTCACTGGTCCTTTGAGATCATCAAGCCCAATCTGTGTGGCTTTAAAGTAGATTATCGTTTAAGCCTGTGCTAGGAGGCGTGATAGGTGTTGTACTTAACATTATCTCTCATGAACAGTCTCAATAAAAACGAGTATGCTAATTTTATCTCTTGTTTGTGTTTGTTGTTTTCAAGGGATCCACTTTTCAGTATTTATTTCTATGCATTTGTTTTATATAATATGCATATCATGTATGTGTTATACAGCCCATTCATTAATGCTGCCTTGTTTGTTAGAGGAAACAACCTGGCGCTGATATCTCAATTTGCGCAGTTCCGTTTTACTTTTTATTTGGATGACAATAGGCTAAGAGTCGATCAGGTTTGGTGCACCCTAGAACCTGGTTTGAACAACCAGCGGCCTTTTTTTGTCAATGACCGTTCCAAGGCGGTAGCCCTATTATCAACCCTTTTTTGTTTGTGATGTTATATATTCCCTTTTATTCATCTTTGTAAAACAAAATTGGTTTCTGTTCGTGTTTTTGGTTGACTGCCACCCTTGAATGCTGAATTTCCTGTTCGATTTTTATATCTACTTTCACATATTGTGTTACTCAACATTTGCGGACACTTTACTGAAATTTCCATATCTGACTTTCTGACGTATATATTAACAGATACGTGATGTTAGGAACTCGGTAATGCACTCATCCGATCTAACACTACCTTCGTCTGATTTCAACAATCTTGTCCAAATGTCCATTAGGATACTTCAAGACCCACAGACGTTGTTTACAAAACAAGCTGCTATTGATGCAGTACGCAACATCAAAGAGGTAAGAATAACTTCTCGAAACACCCGCACATTTTTTTTTCTGTTGCATGACAGTTATCGTTTGGCAAATGCAAATATGTCAATAATACTGTCATTGTTTTATCACTTGAAGTTACGCTTAATTGGGATTTTTAATTTTAAATCTGCTTTTAAGTCGATTATTTTCTAAGAATTTGTTTCTAACAATTATACAACTGGATACTTATTGTCCAGGGCGTTTATTTCAGCCATAGGTTTTTGACTTATAACAGATGTTGAACAATACGTACATAAATTATATATCTTTCGAACTGGCATTGTTAGTGATAGATAAAAATAATTCCGTTTTGAAATCGGGACATCATTTTCAGGACGTATTAATTTACGTTTTTCCACTTCTTTTCCAACTCTCTTAACACATTATTGTTTTTGATAAACTTCTAAATCAGGATTTGAACAATACGTAAATAAATTGTATTTGTTTGGAACTGGCATTTCTAGTGGCAATAAAAATAAATCAGTTTAGAAAATCGGTTAAGAAATAAATAGTTTACAGTCAAAATGCTTTTTGGTGGGTCTTTTACCATGTATAAACGCCTTGCTGCTCGGACAGCAGAAAATTAATATTATTCAAATAAATTCAGTCAGTATCAAAAATGTGCTATAAAACGTCAGGACGTTAGGACGTTTTAATATACGTTTTCCCAACACATTAAAACATTAGTGTTTTTGATGAAATCTATTTTTTGATGCAGCAGAATTTTCATTGAAAATTAACGTTTGCACCAATCTCTACTCGTCGTTCCTTGCATACTCACACAACCGATTTTGATAAATATGGTATCTTTTATTTACCACTAAAAATTGATTTTTCCCTGATATATAGGTCCATTATCATACTCTTTTTTATAGCACAGTGGCGTTGCTTGGGCAGTGTGGCGGCAGTAAAACGTCTCCCCGTGCTTGCAATCAGTACTGTTATTCATTCGATCTTTGGAGATCGCTGAGCCCGATACTTATATTTAATTATCGGTGGTACTTTTTCATTTTTTTTTGTTTTCTTACTTAATTTTCGATTCAGTGGATCCACTACTCCGGCCGATTAAAGGCTCTGGGTATTGTTTAACCACTTATAGGATATGTTGTCTGCTATTTAATTTAGTCTTTTGACTGTTACTTGCAGGCTTCATAACCGCTGCTCCCAATTAAATTCCATTAGGTTTATTTCGCTCTTCGGGGCATTAGATACTGAGACCATACGTTACACTCCATGTCCACCGCCATATGCATGCCATCTTGGGATGGTTTAAAGTTTTGTACTATTGATTTTATGTATATTGAGTTCTGCTCAACCCGGGGCTAGAGGGCGTGAGCGGTAGCTAGCATATTTCACTACCGCTCATGAACAGTCTCAATCAAACCGAGACTGCAATATTTCGTATGTGTCGTTTTCGGCCATTTCCAAAGGTCCATTGTCATACTCTTAGTTTAAAGTTATATTGTCTGAAAAGTCCAAACATACGTTGGCTGCAACAAGCGCCCGAACAATAGAATGTTTGTATATAATATAATATGAATTGTGTTTATTGTATTATTAAGTTATTTTCTACATGTATTTCTATTTAAGATGTATGCCTTTGTCGATGAAAAAAATAGATGATACGAAATAACTAATTTATGAGACATCTGAGCAATTATTGTTCACAAATGGCCATGATAGTTTACCTCATACAAGCCTTACCACAATTATTAATTGCAATAACACACTATTTCAGATACATGCCAATCAGTTTCTCATCGCACCTGAAGATGCGTTACACGTGTACGGAGATAGTCTCAAAGCTTTAGCAGTTAGACAATATGAGAGTGAAGTAGAATTAAAACAGATGCTTAAAGATCACAAGACAATTGTTGAAGAGGAAATGAAAACCAGAACGGATGATGTTGAGAATAAAACAAAACTGCAGATCGATGCTCTTCGTAAGAAAATTGAAGAAGATATGGACACTTTGGGCTCCCATAAGATGCAAATAAAGCGGGTAAATTTAGCTTCAATTGTATGATGATAATCGGTATTGATATTTTAGTGACTTCTATAGATATATATACTATATTCAGAATGTTGGATAACCTTTGCCTTCATGCACACAAAGTACCCACTTTTCAGTAGGTATTCAAATTCGATCATTCAGTGCTGTGTAAAAAGTTTCCCCGACTACGAATCGGTGGTGTTATTGCTTACTGGTCATGTTGGTGTTTATAGAACCTAGCTGTGTTGCTTTAAAGTACACAACCGCTTAAGATGTTGCTGTCATTTGATGCAAATATGATTTACTTCAGTGGTATGATAATTCAATGAATCGATATTTAAATGTCAATTAGATTTGTCACGATTTTTGCTTATTATAGCAGTCAAACAAATCAGTGTTATTTACCTTTCATTTTGGTTCCTTTTGGGTCTTCGAATCCAATATGATGTGTCATTGCTATGTGGCGTGATCGGTGTTTCATGTTTTATTACGTCGCCAAAACATACTAAATAAAACCTAGTCTGCTACTTTTCTGGTGGTTTCCAAAAAAAACTCTTTTCAGTATTTATTAACAGTACTGTATTATTCTTAAGATTAAGATGGATACCTTTCAAAATTAGTTACATCTAAATATTGACTTGGATTAACACTATAGAATTTATTTGTTTTTCACTTTGATTTTGCATATAACAATTGTGTCATAGTATACCTTTATGAGTTAATTTTTGCAGGTGGATCAGCAGCTAATTTCAGTGAATGATGCAATAAAAGACGAAGTACAAACCACACAGACTATCAGAACGGATATGGAAGATATAAGGCGAAATAATGAACGTTTACAGTCATTGATAGTAGAAAATCAAGAATCAGTAGAAGAGGAATTAAGAAAAGTAAAAGAAACTCAAACGAGACTGTTTGAAAAAGTTTCATCTCTAGAGTCGCAACAAACTGGAATTGCAGCCAGAGTTTCCGGTTTAGAAGAATTGGAGCAATCGAAAAGTCATCCAACTGAAAAGGGAGAACATAAAAAAAAGGTTACATCTAAAGGTAAGTTGTACTTGTTCCGTAAAAAGTCTAGACCTGCATTTTATTGTATTATTGTAGGGTATTTGCTTTAGTAGCAATATTCCGGTGTCATAGGTTTTCGACGACGTAATCATAAAACTTATCTTAGCGGACAGCAAAAGATACATTTCCGATTCGAATCAATTTAAAATGAAAATATATCACAAAAATACCAGAAGCAAAAATAAACGTATTTCATGTTTTCTTATATATTTGAAACAAACCGAAGGGTTCTCATTGTGTATGTACGGCAAACCACAACAATAAGTTTTTTTCACGGACTGTCTAATTTGCATATCAGGTTAGTTTTCGCCAAAACTAGAAATTAGAGAATTAATTTCAACACAACAGGTTTAACATATTTACAGGGACTTTTTATTTTACATAAAGGAGTTACACAAGGTGACTTGTACACCTTGAATGTATCCCCGTCCAAAAAATTCTAATGATTGTGCAGATCTTAAATGCAATCATCCGCTATATTTATTAAATTTACATACTTGACATTTTTTAATGTTTAAATATCGCATAGTTGTTGATATAGACGTTCTTGTTTGGAATGCTCTCCTCTGTCGAGGGATGCGTCAAAGTACATACATCCGTTATCACCAATTATCTCACTTATATTCTGATTGTTTTAGCTTCAATTTTAAATTGAAAAAAAAAACAATCATTAACTTACTGAATTAAAGGTTGGTGTCATATTTTATAAGTATAACAATGTACATGTAACGACAAAATATGTGTGCTTTAAACATTAAAAAATTGTAAAATCAAACTGTATACTTTAAACACATAATAGCACGATAGGCAAACATAAAATGTTTAGAGTTTCGTTCTTTTTTAATATATACTGCCCTCTGCTTTATCGGACCTTAACGGCAGAAAGGGTGGTGCCATGTTAAAATAAATTTACATAATTTTGGAGAATACGAGTGTTGTGGTGCGTTTGACATTACGTGTTGATTTCGGTTTTAAGTTTTATCCGAATGGTTGAATTAATCGGTAATCGGGCCATTTCTCAAGACACATGGATCACTAAGTCATTGTACTAACCACTGCCTATTGCAATCACCTCTCTCATTTAATTCAAACCACGCTAAGACAGCAAATAGGTTTTTTTAAACACATGTTAAACAAGGTCAAGCAGTAGTTGTAATTAAAACCCACTAAACCTAAATATCATTATACTCATAATTCAGACAACGCAACAGACTATAAATGGCTTTTAGGTATGCTTGGGAAATTTATCTGGGTAGAGATAGCTAATTTTACCAACGTTTCCATGTGGCTTTCAGAAATGGTGGAAAGTATGTCCAATGTACTTATTTCGAACTCCATAGACAGGACAAGGCATAGTTGCATCATTGTATCATTTCCATTTCAATCATGGTTTTCTTGCAATAATGAAATAAATGAATTTAGACTGAATTTAGTCTTTATCTTCAAACTCAGTACCGATAATAAATTACCCTATATCTGTATGGTCTGAGGGAGGCGTAATAAACAAAATGATAAAATGACTGAAACTGCCGGATATATGTCCTAAACAATTTTTAATTTACATTATATTGCAGATCGCAGTTTATTACAACACACTCTTATCGACTTGTATACAGACTTGGTAGACGTCGTACCGCTTTCGCCGCTGTGTCAGGACGAGGGACTTCACATTCAAGACATATTTGCTCCTTTGCTTGTGAAAGAAGATAATACAAGCAAAAGAAATCAAGGTACAAGTCAAGCAGAACTGAAATATGTTAAATCTTATAACGACTTACTTTGTATTGGCAATGATAAAAGTAACGTAAAACAAATATTTCTTAAAGGATCTGCAGGTCGAGGGAAAACAACATACTGCTTTCGTATGCTAGACGATTGGAGAAAATCTAAAGAGAAATCAAAATCTGGAAATGGAACGCTTTCCAGTGCAGAGACGCAAATGCGTTTGTTTGACTATGTTTTCTTCATACCCCTAAGAAACATGCCAGGTAATATGATCTCAATTGTAGATATGATTTGCGAAGAGTTGCTCCATGAATATCCACAATACAGAGACACGGTATTGCACGTGCTAGAGCATAGTTCAGACCGATGTCTCATTATTCTGGATGGTCTAGATGAATGGTACCCTTCCTCAGTTGATTCCCTCAGATCACATGGATTACCAAACAGAGATAAGTTGAATGATTGTCTCACAATTATTACAACTCGCCCCTGGAAATTAGAAGCTTTGAAATTTCATCAAGGTACGTTTGATTACGTTGTTGAGATACAAGGCTTAAATGACGATGCAGTTGATTATCTCATCGAAATGATACTTGTAAAGTTTTACAAAATTCCTGAATCATCTGATCTGTTGAAACAGAAGATGAACGACATATATGCAAAGGCGTGTGACACAAACTTACTTACTCATTTAGAAGTTCCATTAATGGCAACATTTATAGTATCTCTTTTTATGGAAAACGAAGGGTCTTTGAAGGAATCTATAACAGCAATATTTGTTGACCTTATAGAGCTTCTGATAAAGAAAGCAGAAGGAGATGATGAAAATAAAGGTCAAATGTCAGAGGGGGAAATAAGTACTCTGAAACGAAACAAAACGCAAACCGTAGGATATTCAAAGTTATTAGAACATTGTCCTGCGCTTTTAAAACAAAATGAAGGAATTACAAACTATATTTCTTTGTTTCTGTCTCTTGCTGAAATAGCTTTTAAATCGCTTATTTCTGATAACTCTGTACTAGTGTTTCAGAAGTCAGAACTAGAGAAAATAATCGGAAAACTAGAATTAGAAGTGTGTCTTAAATTTGGGCTTATTTGTACGTCAAAATGGCAAGGAAACATTCACTCAAGGCATGTTAGTGTCCATTTTTTTCACAAATTAATGCAAGAGTTTTTGGCTGCAGTTTGGTTGTCATGCGAGCCAGATGCATACGCTTCATTCTGTAGACACTGTTCGTCAATAAGTACAATTTTAGACATGAAAGACGTCGTGTTGTTTGTATCTGGTCTTAACCCACCGCTGGTAAGCCGATTTTCTCAACATATTGTTTCAATAGCAGATACTGATGAAAAGATACTCCTGTTTAGACAATCAATCGATGATAGTTCAGTTACCCGTGACAGTACATTCTCTTTAAATGTGTATGACCAACGGTCAACAATTCAACTTGCACACTCTCTTTACGAGTTTCAATGTAAATGCTATTATGAAAGTTCTTTGTACACTGATTCGGATTTCATGTTCTATGTTTCTGATATTGTGGTTATAGACGGGTGTGTTGCGGTTAATAGAACATCGATAGAACTTGTAAAAAAGAATGTGACAAATATACGCTCCATTCATATTGTTGAATATAATCATGTCTGTCTCATCGAACCTTTATATTTTCTAAAAGATATGACCAAAATACAGAAGATTTCAATTGAATCATGTAAAGGTAGGCAACATTTTAGCGAGATCTGCGCTGGCCTAAAACAACCAGACTCAGTGACGTGTCTTAACTTAAGATCGAACCACTCTAGGTTGCCCATGGAACGTGTTTGCCAAGTGTGCACAGAAACACACTTCGACAAAGAAATGCAATTGTTGCCAATGATGAAAGCTTTGACAGTTCTTCATTTGTGCAATATACAATTAACAGCTCAACATTTAGTTCAACTCCAAGACTATATTCGGTCTACGACCCTTTTACAGGACCTACAACTTTCAGAAATTAACTGTAGGCATGGTTGTCAGAAGCGTTTGGGTTTAGATTTGTCTCGTAATAGAAACCTTGAAATATTAACGCTTCATGCAATTGATGTTGAAATCATACATATTGACGTGACACAATCTAATCTGGAATTTGTATCATTATGCGGAGTAACAATGTGCCGTTCAGGTTGGAAAGGACTAGTGGAAATGATGTCAGAAATTCAATGTAGCTTCAGAGCCATTTTTTGTCATACCAATATTGACATAAAGTCGATATCTATGATACGCAAGTCAAGAATCTTCACGATTTCGAAAGTGGAAAAAAATCAGTATATAGATTTCACTAGATTGAATTGATCTGAATTAAAATAAAAACGGATGTCCGCCACTATGTGTGTTTACAGCTTCTCTTTCATCAATGATAAAAACGTAATGAAAATAACAATGCCTTATACTTCAGAACCATGACTCTATTCGACACATTTTGTTTATACACTCCTCGTGTCTAAAACTAATGAACATGTGCGCACGGAAGTTTTGCAAATATTTGATAGCAAAGATGAGTTGCAACCACATACAATTTTATAGAGTTGTGTGGCAATGTTCTTTCTTTGTTTACGTTTATATTAATGTGTGATAAGCAAACAGTTGTCCATTTAAAACACAATGTATCATATTTGCTGATCTTAATTCAAATTTAAATATTATCTGAATATCGGGTAAGGCTCTACCAGTGAACTCTTAAATTCAACTGAAACTCAACTGTCGCACAGATGAACTCAAAAGTAGGTATGATTATCGAACAAGAAATGTAGCATTAACATAAAACAGTCAACCCAAAACACGAAACACGAACAAGTATAATGATAAATAGAAGCAAATTATGGGATTCAAAAACATTAAAGTGTTTTATTTCCAGACGGTAAAGACAGACTAATGTTTGTGTTTAAGATGAGATTAATTGTGATGCGTGACTCGGAATATCTGAGACAATGTTTGAGTTACACACATGTTTTATACGTTATTCTAGTCAAAACGCAGTCATGCAACATTCACACATAAATTATAATAAAATAACTTGAACATATGAAGAATGACAAATAGAGTGCAAGTCGACATAATGCTGTTATTGTTTTTAAAAAATGTAAATAATGTGCAGAAGTAATTATATGTAATGCATTAAATATTTCAAACATATGACACTAGAATACATTTTTTCTCAGGCTAACCCGGTTGCCAAATATATTTATCTATGTGTAGTTTAAGATGAAATGTAAATATATACTCACCAAAAAAAGAAAGTACCCAATTTTTTGATGGTATTCCCATAGGCCATATTTTGAGGGCGAAGAACAGCTTAAACTGCGCTTTAATTAAAAAAGTGTTGATGTTTGTAAGCACACTTCACTGAATGATAAATACTCCATTAAACAGTTTCATTTTTTGTCAAGCAATACTTTTTTATGGATGCAATGAAAAACTTAAAGGGAGGTAATTTATGATTTTTGATAATCAAAAGCTGCTACCTACACAATCGGGGTTGTGTTTTTGTGTGATTTGTTCGGAAGCAACGTATAGAGAATGTTGTCTTGGACAAATTTAGGTAATTTTCGTAGTTTTAATGTGTTTTTATTAAAAATGCCTTTTTTGTTAGAGATTATAACCGGGCGGGGATACCTTTATTTACACTGCCCCGTTTATTGGGATGACAGTATGGTAAGAGTGAGGTTTGGTGCACCCTAGAACCTGGTTTAAACCTCCTTTTTTGCCACTGACCGTTTCAAGGCGGTAGCCCTATTGTCAACCTGTTTGTGTTTGTTATGTCTTATTTTCTTTAAAGTTGTTCTTTGTTCCTGTGTGTGTTTGTGGTTGACTGTCGTCATTGCATGCTAATTTTCCTGTTCGATTTTTATATCTACTTTTGAGAAAAGTGGGGTGGGGGGATGATTCCTGTGTGCTGAACTTTTCAAAACAAATATTTTGTTTGTACTATTGGTGGTGGTCTAATTATTCTACATATATCATTATTTATTTCTTGTTTTGCTGTCTATATAATAAGGGAAAGAAAAAGGGGTACTTTTTATTTTTGCTCAGTATATAAAATGAGTTTTAAGATGCTCTTGTATGTGTACTTTTTCACTACAAACTGTATATACGTTTTATGTAGTTATTTTCAGGAATACTTTGTATCTCTCGCATTTCCAAACTGTATTGTTATATTAACTATAGCCATTAAGTGAGTATAGCAAATGCTGGCCTTTCTTACCATGACACAGCAAAGCTAGTTTTTCATTTAACCCTTAACCCGCTACATAATTATAATGGTCTGTTCTTTCTTTGAATTAAGACCATTCCATTTATGTGACAAAGTGGTATTTTTTGGAAATGACTGATCAGCAGCCGGACATTGTAAACCTTGATCAGCCTGCGAGTTACTCGCTGGCTGATCTGGATTTACAATGGGCGCAAAGGCTTTTATGGTCGTGCTTAGCAGGTTAAGGGTTAAATTAACACCGTCTGAGTGTTTCATAAGTTTTTAAGAAACACCCTTTGCAAGGATATTGTATTTTGCTTTATAAGTGAAAAAACACGCACAACATACAAGTTAAAGGGACATATGGCAATCTTGATTATTTAAACACTCGTGGTGTCCAGTTAGTTTTTCTTGCATTATATCAATCATTAATGTTAATTATAAGAATAGAGTAAAGCAAATTGTTTTTGAATATTATTAACTGTTGATTATTTTGAAACAATAATACATTTAAATGAATGGTAGAATAAGAGAACAAATGAAAACTCAACATTTTATTTAATGAGTTATGCAAGCATGTTTAAAGTCAAAATGATACTGCATCATCAATCGAGACGCTAATTTCAATGCTCGATCAAGCTTCAAAAGTGACATGTGTCCCTTTAACTGTTATTATGAGGAATAGTTATACAATTCTAGTTGAATAGGTCGTTTAGACATTTGTGCAAACAGGTCCACGTTATGCCGTTTAAATTTCAAAACCATAAGAAAATAAAGTCTACACGTCTGTGTTCATATGCCACATGCTATTAAATTATAAAACATTAATGTATAATGCCTTTACGTATCAGTTAATATGTTGCCCCCAAAATCATGTAAAAAAAGTTCAACAAGCTTTTTCTAAAAGAATCTAAAATTTCGAAAATGTTATATCAATTTTAATACGGTGTTGGTACCGTTTTGTTCGCGTTTAACATTCGGAAGAATTCACCATACATGTTGAATGGAACTGGGTGTAAAATGCTGATAATAACCCTGGTAACTTAGACCAGTGTGTAAATTAAATGTCCATGTGACTGTAAATAAGGGGTCATTATAGGCTCATTATGTATGTATGTAACAAAGCTACTGATGTACCCCTTTAAAAACATATCACTGTTTGCTTTGCTGATTGGATGACCATCTGCGTTGAGTTGAGAAGAGACAAACATGTATTTTCTGCGACTGCGTTAGCATTATTACATTTTAAAAGTATGTCCTTATTACTCTATGCATCTATATGGGCACAAATAAAACGTACCCACTGTTAATACTGTATTTCCATAGGCTATATTTTGAGCGAATACAAAAGCTGAAAATGTGTTGCGATAAAACAATTAAAGATGTTTTAAGCACACTTAATTCAGAACAAAACATTTCATGAAACAGTTTCAAATGTGCCAGGACGTAATATGTTATTGGTATATCATTACTTCAAAGTGAGGTAATGTTATAAGTATGGAAATCAAAAGCTGTTATCTAGGTATGAAACCACTAATTATTTTCCCATATACACCAGTGTTAAGTCACATATTAATGATTTGCTGCAAATTCAACTCAAGTATGGATAATGCAGCAGTTTAATGTTCAAATAGAAAACAAATTTTCGACTTGAAAAATCACCAGAAAAGGTTGGCTCACAAGACATGTAAGAAAGTTCTTGTTTGTATACTAAACAGGTCAACGGTACAGCTGTTTTCATTGATTGACTATTTTCATTGCTCACAAAGTGTAAGCATAGAGTCAAAATTTCGGAAATGTTCATTATTGATCCAGCAAAACCTATTAATACGCTTCTTATACATACAACCACAAAATCGAATAGGAATGGGCAGTTTCCCCCTACTTATAATTCCCATTTCCATCAAAAAGGAGGGATTGTTTTTTATTATAGGAACTACATTTGACTACACCTCGGAGGTTTACATGTAATTAGTGGTGGTAAACCTCTACAATATCTGTGTGATTTGAACATTGGTGGCGGTCTATCTAATTAGTCCATAGATAACATTCAATATGTCCTAAGTGGGTACTGTTTATTTTTGTATAAACTCAGTATACATTAAATGCATTAAATGCACTGTATTACCTGTTTCATCTGTATAAGCAGAATTGATCGTGTATAAATATTTTTCATTTATTTTCTTTGTGAATGTACGTTTTATGAAGGTTGTAAAACCATGTGAATCATTGGTCTGTTTGACGCGTTTTCATTTGTTTATGTTAGCGACGTAGCGAAGAGGTATATAATAAACAGAATGTTAATCCTGTGGTATATTAATCATTTAACACAGTTGTAAAATATAGCTTACCATGGGTTATAGAGACACGGCTGTCGTGAGTTCGTGCCAATGGTTAAACTAGCATCTCCTTATAGACTTTAAAGCTTACGTACATATAATCAAATATCGAGGTAACACAATTTGGAATTTACAATTAGTTTTGATTTTCTACCAGGTTTAAAATTGTTTCAATATACTTTTTATAAGTATACATAATGGTTTTCAGATATGCAAGCTATAACAAATAAAAATAAATAAATAAAGACGAAGATTTACTTGTGTATTTTTAGCTCTTTTAGAGTTTGTCAAAATCATTATAACACCGCAATGATATTTACTGCATTGTTTTTCCCTTAAATTGTATGTGTTCATTATTTTTTCATATATCTTTAATATACAAATTTCATATAATTGAATCATATGTACGTGCATATTGAATCATATGTACGTGCATCCTTCGTTGATGCACTGTGATTGGATCTGTTCTGTTCAAGGTATGATTGTATCTTTTAGAAATGTCTATATAAGTACAGCTGTGTGTATAGTTATATAAGCTATATACTTAAATAAAATATGTAGTTGTTAAGTATAGATCATATTAAGTGACATGTTCTCAGGAATAAACGTGTGTATTTATTCGTTAAATTTATAAAATACTATAGTGTTTAATATGATATATTGAACTGAGAGAGAGAGAGAGAGAGAGAGAGAGAGAGAGAGAGTTTTGAATACCTATGTTACAATTTGAAATAAAAATACAATTTGAAATAAAAATACTTATATGAGTGTGTCTTCTTTAATTTGCTTTTAATCCAAATTAATCACTCGCAGTTGTTCAAAATATGTTCACTCATTTCCTACGTCATTAGGACATGTAGGATAACTAAATAGTTATAATTTTAGTATTTTATTGAAACGTCTTTACTGTTATTTTCTGTTGGAAATCAACAGATAACAGATGAAAAATATGTTGATGTTTGTATGTTAATACTTATATCTTATCGATACAAATCACTAGTTATTCATTCGAAAAGAAATATTATAAGTACATGGGTTCTACTTATTTAGCATTTAATTTACGATACTACTTTCTTGCATACCGGACAATTATTACCGGGGCTAGATATTTCCATCTCACCCTAGGGTCGAGATAACATTCACGCGCGCCAACATCCGGTATGCAGGAAAACATGAAAAATGTTAGTAGCTGGCGGCGACAACGCACAACATGTCTCTGATATGCAAGAAAAAGAATCTATCATCGGTATTTGGTTCAGATAGGGAATTCAAACCCTCGTTATAAGTGTTTTAATCGGAACCTCGGCAGAGCCTCGGTTCCGATAAAAACACTTATACCTCGTGTTGGAATTCACTATCTTCACCGGATACCCATGAATGATTCTTATAATATTATACATGTTATAGAGAAACTTATATTTATCTGGATGTAATCGGTAATCGGTATGCCACGAAAGGTTTTCTGGCGCAGTCAGGTATGGTGTACGATCGGGGTCAAAACTACAGAGGTTGGTGCACCTATACAAAAGTGTATGTGCACTATAAAAAGTATAGGTGCACCTACAATTGTACAGGTGCACCTATAAATATGGGCGCACCTGCATTGTTAATTAAAAGGGTCAAAAGTCTCGTCCAATCAAATTCCGTGTTACAGACTGAGACATTGTTTAGTTTAATAATATTTTATTGCAGATATGTTACAATACATCAATTCAACATCACAATAATCATAGAAACATATGCAAATGGATTGAACTACAAGTTATTACAACATTAGTTACAGTTCTCTCCATTGTGGCAGTGTATATGATTATCGGTTTGAAATTGTAACAATATATTTAAATATAAATTTGATAAGGAAAAACGAAGAAAAAAATAATAAAAAAATCCAAAAAAGTAAACTCTGCCGTGCCATTCTACCCCCACGCAATCTCCACCGAAATAACACCACAATATCCCCGTTCAGGCTAATAGAAACATAGCGACAGTAGATATAGACAAATTACAACACTATATTGATACAAAGTTAAGGATTTTGGAATCGTTTAGTGTTTTTAATATAGTTTTGAACTTGAGTAAATAGAATATGATTTTTTACTCGTATTTTAGTTGGTCGATGCCGTATAAAAGTTTGTGAGTACTTAAAGGATGAAATATACGAGTGTCTAAAAATAATTGCCGTCTTTCATTTCTAAAATTTACACATCTAAACAAATAATGCTCAACATCTTCAAAACCATCACCACACATACAATTGGGATTATCCCTCAAATGATTAAGAAAGAGATCAGCGTTTAAATTGCTGCAGTTGTTTCGCAAACGCGCATGTAGAACTGAAAGGTATCTATCACCCAGTATATAGTATTGGGGTACTATCGGTGGTTTAACGTAATTGTTAAGTCTAGTTTTTAAACTCGAAAGGGATGGTGCTTCGCGAATATTAATATCAAGTTCATTCCAAAGTTTTAGAGATGACAGTAAGACTGATCTCGAAAACAGTTCTGTTCTTCTAGGTAAAGTAACAAAGTTGGAACTGTTTCTCAAGTTGTAAGGATTCGATTCCGAAACAGTTGCAGGGAATATTTCATTCAAGTAACTCGGTAGATCTCCATTTGTAAACTTAAAGGTCAATATCAACTTTTGGATATGTCTTCGGTCGGCCAGAGAGACCCAACCAATTTCAGTTAACAATTTTTGTATAGAGACAGAACGAGTCAGGCCAGTAACTATTCGCGCGGCTTCATATTGTATTTTTTCTAAGTTATCTTTTTCATAATTTGTACAACTATCCCATACTATAGCCGCGTATTCTAAAATAGGGCGAATGTAAGATTTATATATTTGATTTAGCGTTTGGCGTTTTAATTTAAATTTCATTAATTTCATTGAACCTAATACCTTAGACGCAGCTATTACAATATTTGAAATATGTTGATGCCAGGACCCATCATGACTAAGGGTTACTCCTAGATGTTTATGATGGTCAACAAAGTTAAGTTGTGTATTTTCAAATAACAAAGACGGACGGTTTCTGTTTGCAAGTGAAAAGAAGATAACTTCAGTTTTAGATGGATTAAATTTTACTAGCCATTGCTTTGACCAATTCGATATTTTACACAGGTCCTCATTAATTGTAGTTTCCATATAATCTAAGTCGGATGTAGATACCGCAATAGAACTGTCATCAGCAAATAGCCTTGTCGTACTAAGCAATGCATCAGCTATGTCGTTTATATAAATTAAAAACAATAATGGTCCTAGAACAGACCCTTGGGGTACGCCGGCATTTGGAGTTTTTATTTCAGAAAAGGTCGAACCAACGAAAACTCTTTGTTTACGATCAGTTATATAATTATTTATCCAATTAATAAGGTTGCCTGAAATGCCATGTTGTCGGAGTTTAAAAATTAAAGCTGCGTGCCAGATGCGATCGAAAGCTTTGGATATATCAAAAAATACCATACATGTAAATTTGTTTTCATCAATCGCTTTGCATATTTGATTATAAATATCAATTAGTTGATAAACTGTTGAGTGACCAGGTAAGAAACCAGACTGGTTTTTAAATATTAAATTATTGGTAAGCAAAAAGTTAAAAATATGTTTGAATATCACGCGTTCCATAACTTTGCCAACGCAACTAATTAACGATATTGGTCTATAGTTTGAAGGTGAATCTTTATCACCTGATTTAAAAAGTGGCATAACTTGACATTAGCTAATTTCCAGCATTGTGGAAAGATATTCTCTTGAATTGAACGATTAAACAGAATACACAGGGGGCGACATATTTTTTTGAAGTTTCTTTCAGGACTCTATGACTTATTTCATCTGGTCCACTAGCTTTATTTATCACTAAAGTTGATAGGATATCATAAATTTTATTTTCAGTAATATTAATATCATTGATAGTATTGATCGTCTTAGGTATAAATTGTGGTAGAATGGCATTGGTGTCGTCAACAGTTGATACTGATGTAAAAAAGTCATTTAATACATTTGCCTTTTCTTCGTCAGATACAGAATATAAACCATCGTTGTTCTTTAAAGGTGGTATGACGTTACAACTGTTAGCGTTTTCTTTAATTAACATTTTGATTATTTTCCAGTACTGTCGAGGATTTGCAGAATTCATATCACTTAGAGAAAATTCAAGTTGATTAAAAAATATTTCTTTAGCATGCTTTTTCATATTATTAACTTTATTTCGAAGGTCTTTATATAAGCGCCAATCTGACTGATTGCCTGAACGTAAAGCTATTGATTTTTTTCTATCGCGTTTACGAGATGCAAGTCGAATTTCTGAATTATACCAAAGCTTATCATTTGGACGAATTGTGACGAAACTAGTTGGAATGCATTCCTTCATGGGATCGGTGAGTTTATTAATAAAACTATTTGCAGCGATACCTACAAAATATGTATGCAAAAAAGTCCAGTCTGTTGATCTCATTAAATTATTCAACTTTTCAAAATCAGCACGTTTGTAATTCCAGACTCTTCTTTGAAACGGTATATTTATACAAAGTTCGCTTTTAATGAAAGCATATGTACTATAATGATCACTGATAATATTTGCTGTTTGATAAACGCCAGAATCATAAGAAGTTAAATGATTAGAGATAGCGATTGGATCTATTAAAGTGCTTGAAGTTTTAGTTACACGGGTAGGATCTTTAATTATATTTATCATATTATTAAGAGTAAGTATATCTCGAAATTTATGATTTGACAGGTTTAATTGGTCTTCATTAATGTCACCTAAGATAATGATATTTGAAGTTATTTCAGAAGCATGTTCAATGCAGACGTTTAGCCTGTCCCAGAATTCAACTGCATAGTGCGGTGGACGATAAAGTGTGCATATTAGAAAAGACTGGCTATTATCTTTAATTTCAACCCATATTGATTCAGGAAGTAAATATTCCAATTCAATTTTCCTATTTGGTCTTAAATGGGGCGAGATATACATTAATAATCCGCCGGAATGAGATGTATTATCCTTACGGAACATAACATCAAAAGTTTCTAAATGTAATATTTCGTTTCCAATATCAGTCGATAGATGAGTTTCAGTAAAACACAATATATCAAAATCCACGAAGTTGTCTTTGATATAGTCCAATTTGTTTCTAATACTACGAATATTTTGATGTATTATTGAAAAGCATTGCCTTGTGTCATAACTTGGGCCCGGATTCAGTTCTACATCTCCTGATAATATAATTAAAGTACCCATAGTTAAGAAAAAGTAAATATTTTGCATAATATCGCATGTTGAAAAAAAAATCGGATTAGATTTATATTCATAATTATTTTTCTCCGATAATGAATTAAAAGTGTGGCATACAAATAATACGGCGATGAATCCAATATAAGGATACGCAGCCTTTAAATAAAAACGAGCAATTAATTGAGTTACTCTTATTAAACAATGAATGAAGTACATAATGATATCTAATGTCATGTTAAGAGGGTGCATAAAGCACGTACACGATTTTAGGTTTCGCTGTCGCCTGTTATTATAAAGTCCAATAATCGCTCTCCACGAGTTTAGGTCATTACCCATGGGGATAAATTATTAAGTCAAATATAATGAAGAGCGACAATCGGACCAACTGGCATGTGAGTCGGTGTGATATACAGGAATATACGAGAAGATATGGTGAACAAACATGGGGGCGCGGCAGGCACGGGAGGACACAAATAAACAATATTAAAAGCATTTGCTTTTACACTGAGAAAAGAAAAAAGAAACAAAAAAAAAAAAACTGTATCCTAGAACGAGAAAATTAGATTACAAAACAAAAGAAAATATATATCAACTTACGTTAAATAGTGCTTTAATTTTTTCTTATAATATTGAAATCAAAATTCAAAAACAAATTCTAATTGGTTTCATCAATGCAATTACATAGGAAACATAATTGCGTCACTTTATAAATATCCAAGACCACCATAATAAATAGTAGTGTGACTAATATACACACACACAAAAAAAAACACACAACAAGAACACACAATACAATAATTGTGAAAGTTGCTATTCGCAATAGCATATAAAAATCCTATGCCACCATTTATAGATACAGCGAATACATATCATTTCCATGACCATCATTAATAAGTGGTATATTATTATAGAAGTCAAAGTAGTAAGTGATAGCTGAGACATTGTAGTTACGGGGTTAAATTAAAAACTTCTTCAATATTTTATCACAACAATATATAATTCTACAATTACAAAATGACATAATAACAATCCTTTATAATTATTTAAACTTGTTGTATATAATATAATCTTATCGTGGACATATAACCGAAACAATATACTACTACACCGGTGGTACGATTTACCCTAACGGACCGAAACTGACCGGAACAGACCGGTGTCGCTTGGTAACACACGCCCTACTGATATTCCATGCGTGTGAATTTAACGTGCCGTTGTGGGACTCACACGTAGCCGTGGTAATCACACGATTTTATGAAACAGTATCTATAAGTTATGAAAACCGGTTCCTTGCTAAAGAAATTCACTCCATATCGAAAAGATTGCATATAACGAACAATTATATGCAAACCGTATTCGCAAAATGCTATGATAAATGAGAAATAAGCTTTTTAACGACTCACTAGTAATGGATTTGTTCTTTTCGACGGGCCGTGTATTGTTTACAAGTTCTGCTGAAATATTATCTATAATTCATAAAAATCGCTTCTTTCTACCGAAAATTATCCACATGATAGGGAAGACATATATTTAAGAGATATAATCCAATGGTATGTCGATGAATACTATATTAGATGAGAAATAATCTATTTTGGAAAGACATCGCGGCCAAATCAGAAACGCAGTTATTTTTTCTTCGGCCTTATGTGTTATAGGGGATTTATCACTGGCGCGCAGCGCCAGGGATGAAAATCCCCTTAACGGTATCAACTTTTGTCCACATACTATCAGTTTGAAAAAAATTATCCCTTTGGTTTCCGATTTCGGCCAAGTATATGAGAGTCGAGCTTAAGGAACGGGAAACCAGTCTCTACTTCCGCTGATAGGCATGGTAAATTCACTTCGGGCCTCTTCGGCGATGTCCCTTGTCTCGGTACCATTCGCAACATCTCGCTATCACCGAAGAATGACGGAATTGGCCGACTATGTACGATCAAAGATATCGGAACTTTTCGTTATTTTCCGCAATTGGAGAGGATGAATCAGTATTGGCAAATTGTCTCGACAGTTACCATTAATCGATAAATATAATTAAACAGAATTTTTTTAATTGATTTGGGTTTTAAAACTCTTTTATTCTACTACTCAGGTCTTGCGTAAGTATCAGGAGTCGTGGAAACAGAATATCGTATTAAAATATATACTAGTTAATGATGATGTCATCTAATTGTCACTTTGGTGTAGTGGTAAGCATGGCCGCCTGAATGCAGGATATCCGAGTTTGACTCTCCAAATATTATTTTATTTTGTAATTATATTATTTTGTAACTGTAATAGTTAATTAAAAACTTTTTTTTTAAGGAAAAAATGAAGAAAAAAAATTAAATGACGGATTCTTCTAAAGTGAATTTTGGTCTTTGATTTAGATTAGTCATGATAACCTAGAACAAACCCTAATGGCTCCAGTTTTCAGCATTTCCATGAATAATTTTGACAATACATGTACATTATATATTACTATATTTTTTTTAACTAAATAAGAATTTAAAACACTGTTTATACTTAGAAAATTAGTTGAGAAATACATATTCTACAACCGAAGCACTTTTATGATAAGGCTTTTCACATGCAAACCTGGCAAACAAGTTTAATAATATATTATTATTTGTTTCAGTTAAACGTAACATTTTGTAATGAAAACAAACGCAGAGAGTTTTAATTCAAATTTATCGAATAAATTACAACCTTAATTTTTATGTCACATTATAACTTTGTGCTTTGTGTTTGAGTCATGAACAGTTTAGCATGCACACAATCTACACGTGTGCTTATCTTCTAGATTACTAGTTACCTACTTCCCGGGATCAAGATGCAGAATTATGCTTTAAATATATGTTTGCATGAAATGAAATATGGATCTTTTTAAATTACCTCGATAATTCTTACCCGTATACGAAGTATATCATGTGTATGTCCTGAGTTTTGATGCCATGAAAGTCTGTATTTTTTTCGGCAAACGTATTCTGACTGATATAAATGTGTTTATTTGTATAAAGTGTATGTAAAATGATGCGCGTTTACATTTAACCGATGATCGATTACAGGCTTTATGATGATCTTAATCGGATGCCTAACAAACCGATGATGGGTTTAAAACAATCGAATAATCGGTACATCACTAGCGTTAACATTAAATATTTCAAAAGCGTCTTTTGCAAAAGCATTTATGGTGATGTTTGTGGTGCTAGTAAAATATAATGCCAAAATAATTTTAGTTGGCATATTTTACAATTCGGAACATCGAAAGCTGCAATAATTCAAAGTACTAAAGTACTTAACAAAATCCTAACGTGTTCTTAGAAATTCTATCTAATGCATCATTGTACAGCGTCAACCAATAGTTCCCAGGTCATGCGCATATAATTACAAACTAGACGTTGGTATGGGTGTATTAGATTTTTTGTTTCGTACACAATAAAGTTTAAAAAAAACACAAAAAAAACACAATAAAACCTTGGGCTTTTCCTAACACTGCTAATATGCATTACGTAGTTCACTTTGTAAGGTGCGACATCGTTAATAATCTGACAATTGCATCCGATTACCTACGTTCATGCACCTTCGCAACATATCTGAAATTTTATTTCAATTCTTTTTTATTTTAATTTTCATCCCAGAACACGTGCATGTGAATCTCTGTCCTTTTCTTACGTAAAAAGAAAGATGAGTGCAATATCCTCAATTACACAGTTTGATATTTTAAGGAAATAGATATCTAAAAGTAGATTACATTCGATCTCCATGTCAGCATAATTGTGTTTACAGTATTTTTACAGCGAAAATGGCAAACTACATGCAACTCCAAATTATGTGTAATTTATAGAAATTGTAATAAAAAAATGATTAGAACCTATTTCTATATATATTTACTTGTTTTGAAAGAAATGCCATAGTACCTTGTCATATACAAGTTTTAACAAAAGTTGAGCATTAAAACATACTTTTTTTTATCTTGAATTTATTTATTTTTTGCTAAAGAAAAAGGTGGGGTACTGTCCATATATGTTTGCTTTTTAAAGTAAAAAGACGAATGAGGATGACTGACGTGGCGCAGTCGGTAGCGCTGCAGATTTGTAATCGGAGGCCCCGGGTTCAATCCTCCGTGGTGCCACTGAATTTCGTCGGCGTTTTCTTGAGCATGACACTTTCCCTTAGCCTCGTCCGTCGGATGGGGACGTAAACCGGGCGGTCCTGTGTATCGGTCTATCTTCCGAGCACGTTAAAGAACCATAGGAATATATTATTATAGAGTAGAGCACGGTTCCCGGATTCCTATGTATCCTTCCCCTCTCTCTTGGGCGGCTGTAAATAACATATACTGTGTTGATGAGCCGTTAAACAACATTCAATTCAATTCAATTGTTTGTGTATGTTTTCAAAGATATATATATACATATATATAGGTAATCGAACATTAATCTTTGTTTTTCAATAAATATAATTTTTATGAATAAAATGGTGAAAATGTTCAGTGACTCTATTGTATTTTTCCTCTTTTTAGTGACATTTTGGAGTTAGAAATATATGTCACCTTCAAAGACGTCTAGTGGAAATAAAGTGTGATGACCTACCGTTTTTTTGATAATTTTGTATCTAAATGATACCAAAGAAACTTTAAGTATCAATGCAATACAAATCTCAGTACTACGTCCTTTCCAAGCCAACCCACAATTGAAAAACAAAGAAAAATCGTATTTTTTTTAAATCAAAAGGATACATTTTACTCTGAGCTACACATATATATTTTGTTGACAACAAAATGACCACAAATGACGTAAAACATATGAAGAAAAAAAAAAGCTTAACATTTGATATGTTACCATCTTAAATCCTACATTATATTCATATCTATTAGAATGTAAAACGTGAAATAATTATGTGGTCAAATATATCTACGATTTAAAAAATAAAATTCTTAAACTTGAAAATTTCAAAACTTGCCAAGCCAACATCCTTAAGTTTATTACTGAAGCTGGATAAATCCCCGTTTAGGCTGTGCCTTTTTCATATTAGTGTATACTTGTTACTGCGTATGCCGCTTGAGATGTGTCTATCTGATCATGATGGTGACTTCAATTTGGCAATCCTGTGAACTGAGCAAACGTTATTTTTAAGAACCAAAATGAACATAATTATATCTAACAAAGACTATATAATATGTAAAGCTGTTAAAAACACCAAATGTATACAATGTCGTAAAGCTCACATTCAAAAAACTTGGTTTGCCATACAATATCTGGCATAATATTGAAGTTGTTTGAATTGTGTTTTACATCATTTTAACACATTTTGGGCCATATATGAAGGTTGAATATTTTTTTGGGTGGTTATTATGAAGTAAATTTCATTTAATGATTGCAATATTTAATAGATGTTTAGTTTATAAATATAATATAAATAAAATATTGTATTATTTTTTCTTTGGTTGTTATATTATAAAAATGATAAACCCTTCACTAGATCTATGTAAAAAAAAGTTTCCATTTGCGTAAACTGCCTTTGGGGAACACAAGGTCATTTTAATCTATTTATTGTTTATTCAAGCTTTTGAAATATATATTTTATAATTAAAGGGACGCATGCGTGACATGACAATCTTGAAGTGTACATCAAGCACTGCAATTAGTGTCTCGAAACATGTTTTGCTGTAGTTAGCATTATTCGTCAAATGTCACTGGTCTAGCCTGGTAAAGTAAAATTCATTGGGTTGAAGAGTGCATACAAAAATCTACATGATACTATCTATCATATAGATATATTTATATGAGAACTGAACACTTGTTTTTGGGTCGCCTGCTTAGCACTTAGGGATCACTTTGTTGTCGTCCGTCCGTCCTGCTTTAACATGCAACCAGCAACGTGAAGCAAACGTTTCTGCTGCAACCTAACCTTGGTCATAAATTGAAAAGTATTTGACCTAATGGGCTGGTGTGGCACAGTGGATAGTGTGGTGCACTTAGAAGCCCAGGACCCGGATTCAAGCCTCACCGGCGCCACCGAGTTTCCTCAGTGTGTTCATTTCCTATTAGCCTCATCAATCACAGGATCCTTCAATAAATTATCGATAGATCATGTCAATCGGAAGGACATAAATCTTCCAAAGTTTATTTCTCGAAGTCTATTTCTCGAGCATGTTTAATAACCAGAAGTGACCAGATTAGCCTTATTTTTTGACGGGTGGGGTGGGTGGTTGTTGGGGGTGGTCCAGTGAGGGACAATAAATTGGACTGCAGCTTTTTTTTTTTTAAATATGTTGACGTTAATAAATATGGCTGCACATAGTGATACTTGCCAAATAAAAAAAAATGAAAATATCAACACACCAAGCCAGTGGGTGTTTGTTTGTATGGAATTTTACATCATTTTCAACACATGTAAGGTTATATATGACGGTCGATTTTTTTTGTGGTGGAGGCAGACAACCCACTTTTCCTGGGTAGAACCAGTACTGTACACCTCCCGCCATCCGTAAGAATCGACCCTTCCCTCCTGGGGGGTGTATATTTCCCAGTTGAGTACTATGATTCCAGATGGGCCAGAAACGCACACCTAGAAATCGAACAGCGCATGCAGCGGTCGATCTTTTTAAATATAGGCTGCCTTCCCCGAATACGCACCTGTACTGTAGATGGTCACTGAGGCTCGTTATACTTTTTGACCGACAGTGCCGAGTCGAAAATTGTATCGTTTTAGTCTAAATTTAGTGTGTAATTTTGATAAAGAAATAACATGATTTTCGTAACATGTAGCACAAGTCATGTACTATATGAGCTTAAACAACATATTTTGAGTATCTCCTTGTATTTAATTAAAAACGAACAGTTATTCATTCGATCTTTGGAGATCGCTGAGCCCGATACTTATAGTTAGTTATCGGTGGTACATTTTCAATTTCTTTTGTTTTCTTACTTAATTTTTGATTCGGTGGTTCCACTACTCCGGCCGATAAAAGGCTCTGGGTATTGTTTAACCACTCATAGGATATGTTGTCTGCTTTTTATAAGCAGGCTTCATAACCGCTGCTCCCAACTAAATTCCATTATTTTTATTTCGCTCTTCGGGGCATTTCATTTTATTAGATACTGGGACCATACGCCGTACGACATGGGGAATACATTTAAGAAGGGTGACTCCATGTCCACCGCCATATGCATGCCATCTTCGGGATGGTTACAATTTTGTGCTGTTGATTTTATTAATATTGCGTTCTGCTCAACCCGGGGCTAGAGGGCGTGAGCGGTAGCTAGCATATTTCACTACCACTCATGAACAGTCTCAATCAAACCGAGACTGCAATATTTCATATGTGTCGTGCTCGGCCGTTTCCAAAGGTCCATTATCATACCCTTTTTTATAGCACAGTGGCGTTGCTTGTGCAGTGTGGTGGCAGTAAAACGTATCCCGGCGCTTGCAATCAGTACTGTTATTCATTCGATCTTTGGAGATCGCTGAGCCCGATACTTATAGTTAGTTATCGGTGGTACATTTTCAATTTCTTTTGTTTTCTTACTTAATTTTTGATTCGGTGGTTCCACTACTCCGGCCGATAAAAGGCTCTGGGTATTGTTTAACCACTCATAGGATATGTTGTCTGCTTTTTATAAGCAGGCTTCATAACCGCTGCTCCCAACTAAATTCCATTATGTTTATTTCGCTCTTCGGGGCATTTCATTTTATTAGATACTGGGACCATACGCCGTACGACATGGGGAATACATTTAAGAAGGGTGACTCCATGTCCACCGCCATATGCATGCCATCTTCGGGATGGTTAAAATTGTGTGCTGTTGATTTTATTAATATTGAGTTCTGCTCAACCCGGGGCAAGAGGGCGTGAGCGGTAGCTAGCATATTTCACTACCACTCATGAACAGTCTCAATCAAACCGAGACTGCAATATTTCATATGTGTCGTGCTCGGCCGTTTCCAAAGGTCCATTATCATACTCTTTTTGATAGCACAGTGACGTCGCTTGTGCAGTGTGGCGGCAGTAAAACGTCTCCCCGCGCTTGCAATCAGTACTGTTATTCATTCGATCTTTGGAGATCGCTGAGCCCGATACTTATAGTTAGTTATCGGTGGTACATTTTCAATTTCTTTTCTTTTCTTACTTAATTTTTGATTCGGTGGTTCCACTACTCCGGCCGATAAAAGGCTCTGGGTATTGTTTAACCACTCATAGGATATGTTGTCTGCTTTTTATAAGCAGGCTTCATAACCGCTGCTCCCAACTAAATTCCATTATGTTTATTTCGCTATTCGGGGCATTTGATTTTATTAGATATTGGGACCATACGCCGTACGACATGGGGAATACATTTAAGAAGGGTGACTCCATGTCCACCGCCATATGCATGCCATCTTCGGGATGGTTAAAATTTTGTGCTGTTGATTTTATTAATATTGAGTTCTGCTCAACCCGGGGCTAGAGGGCGTGAGCGGTAGCTAGCATATTTCACTACCACTCATGAACAGTCTCAATCAAACCGAGACTGCAATATTTCATATGTGTCGTGCTCGGCCGTTTCCAAAGGTCCATTATCATACTCTTTTTTATAGCACAGTGACGTTGCCTGTGCAGTGTGGAGGCAGTAAAACGTCTCCCCGCGCTTGCAATCAGTACTGTTATTCATTCGATCTTTGGAGATCGCTGAGCCCGATACTTATTGTTAGTTATCGGTGGTACATTTTCAATTTCTTTTCTTTTCTTACTTAATTTTTGATTCGCTGGTTCCACTACTCCGGCCGATAAAAGACTCTGGGTATTGTTTAACCACTCATAGGATATGTTGTCTGCTTTTTATAAGCAGGCTTCATAACCGCTGCTCCCAACTAAATTCCATTATGTTTATTTCGCTCTTCGGAGCATTTCATTTTATTAGATACTGGGACCATACGCCGTACGACATGGGGAATACATTTAAGAAGGGTGACTCCATGTCCACCGCCATATGCATGCCATCTTCGGGATGGTTAAAATTTTGTGCTGTTGATTTTATTAATATTGAGTTCTGCTCAACCCGGGGCTAGAGGGCGTGAGCGGTAGCTAGCATATTTCACTACCACTCATGAACAGTCTCAATCAAACCGAGACTGCAATATTTCATATGTGTCGTGCTCGGCCGTTTCCAAAGGTCCATTATCATACTCTTTTTTATAGCACAGTGGCGTTGCCTGTGCAGTGTGGCGGCAGTAAAACGTCTCCCCGCGCTTGCAATCAGTACTGTTATTCATTCGATCTTTGGAGATCGCTGAGCCCGATACTTATTGTTAGTTATCGGTGGTACATTTTCAATTTCTTTTCTTTTCTTACTTAATTTTTGATTCGCTGGTTCCACTACTCCGGCCGATAAAAGGCTCTGGGTATTGTTTAACCACTCATAGGATATGTTGTCTGCTTTTTATAAGCAGGCTTCATAACCGCTGCTCCCAACTAAATTCCATTATGTTTATTTCGCTCTTCGGGGCATTTCATTTTATTAGATACTGGGACCATACGCCGTACGACATGGGGAATACATTTAAGAAGGGTGACTCCATGTCCACCGCCATATGCATGCCATCTTCGGGATGGTTAAAATTGTGTGCTGTTGATTTTATTAATATTGAGTTCTGCTCAACAAGGGGCTAGAGGGCGTGAGCGGTAGCTAGCATATTTCACTACCACTCATGAACAGTCTCAATCAAACCGAGACTGCAATATTTCATATGTGTCGTGCTCGGCCGTTTCCAAAGGTCCATTATCATACTCTTTCTTATCATCATTTTTAAACGCATTTTAACAACGGCATCTCTTACGAGCTATTTCCCCTTGCTTCGAAATTTTAAATGGGTGCATCTCGCAATTTCTCGCGCAGGAAAGCTTCTAAAAGGTCTCACAACAAAGTACACTTTTACTATGTTGGCCTATATGAATAAAGTTTACTGGGCCATTTCGAACCTAAATTTTCCAAGCTAAAAGTCACTTATTTATGAAACACATTCATTTGCCCACACAAAAATGTACAAAATATGGTACGTTGACCAGTTTTTTTTTTTTTTTAATTGGAGTGGTGGCATCCTTTGCACTATTTTGGGCTTTTACTCCAGAGTTTGTACCAGAATTCCTACACTGCTTCAACCCCCATAAAACTGTCATATTCTGGTGTCAGTGTCATCTAATAGCTACACATCCAATTTCAGACTGTGTTCATCTCACCTGCAACAGCAATACATATATCTGTCAGCAATTTTTAAAAATATTTAAAACCGAACAACACACTACTACTTGTTATGGCGCAAGTTTTATCCTACCGTGGCTTTCAAGGGAGCTAACTGTGTAGTGAGACCTAAAAGTCAATACAGCTGAAGATGACGAAACTTAAAGGGAACTGAGATTCTAATCGTGTAAAATTGTCACAATCTTCGAAATTACGTGTTTAAAAAAAAGTAAAGGGCGACCGTTTCACTTGTGTTCGTTTGTCTAATCAGGGAATGAAGGTGTTGCCTATTGTTCGAGAAGTAACTGCATTCTATTAAGTAGTGTTGTTCATTTCCTATTTTATTTGCGTTACATAAGTGACATATTCTTTCGTTTTCCGCTGTTCCATTCCATCTACCAGTTTCTATTGGGAAATTATGATTCGCCGTTCTAAGTTTATAAATTTGGATACATTTTGATATAGGCAGAAGCTTAAAGTACTTTTCAATTTCAAGATTTATTTTAAACGAGTTGTAAAATTTTCCTTTGTTAGATTGGGTCATTTGAGAAATCCAATTCTGTATATTTTGATCTAGTAGAACGCGTTTAATTGGGTATTTAATATTTTTGGATGTAATGATTCGTTGGTTAAGCCATAGGTCAGTTCCTCTAACTATATTTAAAATTTCTTTAATTTTTGATATCCATTTAAATTCATGCATATTGTAGTTTAGAAGTATATTGTATATTTGTTTCGAATATTTTTCAGCTTTGCAAAATAACATTCTATTCCAAAATCCTATCATTCTACTATTTACGGTTATTGAGAGAGGGTATCTACCTAGTTCGCCATATAACATATAAGTCGGTGTGCTTTTTCTCGAACAAGTTATTTTTCTTAGGAAATCTCTGTGAACTTTCTCAATAATATCTAAATTTTCGTAGCCCCAAACTTCACAGCCGTATGTGAGAATTGGTACAATAGTATGATCAAACAATTTCAAAGTCAGGTCCAGAGGTAAGTCTAAGTTTTTTGAACGGATGTATAATAAATTCATTGCTTTCTTAGCCTGTTCTACATTATATTTGCGCGCATTGAGGAAAGAGCCATTACTGGAAAATATGACGCCAAGATATTTATATTGTTTAATTACTTCTATATCATTCGCACCAATTTAACATTTAAAACATTTAAAACGTGATATATTTCTAGCACCAAATACCATATTTTTTGTTTTTGATACGTTAATGCTTAGTTTCCAGTTGTTACAATATTCATCAAAAGCGTTTAGGCTATTCTGAAAATCAGTCGCGTCGTCCGATATAATAATTGTATCATCGGCGTACAACAGTACAAGTAGCTTCAGCCAGTTATGCACAGAACTTGGATCTTTGACATCTACACCTTTGCTATTCCGAATTAAGAGATGGCTTTCCATATTATTCAAAAAAAGAGAAAACAAAACGGGAGATAAATTTTCACCTTGGCGGACTCCTGTTTGGCAGGGGTAATATAGGGATGAAGTTCCGTTTTTAAATACGCATGATTTTATATTTTGATACATATTGTATATAACTTGAAATACTTTTCCCGTAACTGAACTAGCTAAGAGTTTGAACCAAAGTCCACTTAGCCATACTTTATCGAAGGCCTGGGAAAAGTCTATAAAAGCACAGTATAGTTTCTTTTTGTTTACACTCAAAATTTCTAAAAGAGACTGCTTTACAAATATATGATCCAATACATGAGTAATGTTTCCTAAAACCTGCTTGATTTTCTTTCAGGATAGCGTTGTCCTCGATAAATGTATTTAATCTTTGATTGATAATAGCGGTAAAAAGTTTTCCGAAGCAGCCTAAGATTGTAATCGGCCTGTAATTATTCGGATCATTGGATTCACCTTTATTTTTGTAAATAGCGTATACCGTACCTTCAAGCCAGACGTTCGGTAAATGACCTGTATCCAATATCATGTTAAAAAGCCGGGTGTAAGCTGGTAATAATATTACCTTACTGGTTTTAATATACTCATTTAAAATGTTATCATTAGAGCTTGAAGTTTTTGCGTTCGTCAATTTGTTAATACACGCGAGTATTTCCGCTTCAGTTACAGATGCATTCAATTCATTAAGATCATGGTTCAAATTATTGTCTATTATGTCAGAAATAAAATCGTTCTCACCTGGATAATTAGTGGTATTTTGGTTAATTGTTTTGAAATGGTTATATAAAGTATTTATTATTAGGTGATTTTTTGTTCATTTTAGGGTTAATGCTATGAATATATTTCCAGTAATTGGATTGTAAATTTCTTAATTTGTCCGCTTTTTTGGATTTATACTCTTTATTATAATATATCATGGTCCGTTTATATTCCTTGCTGGCGTTTTGTAAAATAAGTGTGTTAGTGTTTGATTTATCGTTTCTATAAATCGTTCTCGCGTCATGATAATTTTTCTGCGCTTTTTGGCATCTGTGACCAAACCACGGTTTAATGACTAGCCCGAAACCGGACGGCTATAAACAGCATCCGTTCAGTAACTGGCTGGACAGGCCCGTTATTTTATTATAGGAGAAGAAGACATTTTATTGACTTACACTATTATATAGTTTTTCATCATATAAACATACATTTTACAAATATAATTTGAACACAATAACAAGATTATTACAGGTTCATAAATTTATGAATTAATATGAGAAAAAAATCGGAAAAAAGAGATATAACTAGTATTTTATTATATATCGAACCAAATCAAAGTCCTATGTTTTTTTAAGCATAACATCATAACATGAATTTTATCAGCCAATGACCAATACATTGACACTACTTCACATCCGTGTTCGTCATTGACACTACTTCACATTCGGATAGGTGATATACTCGGTGTTCGTCATTGACACTACTTCACATTCGGGTAGGTGATATAGTCGGTGTACGTCATTGACACTACTTCACAATCGGGTAGGTGATATACTCTGTGTTCGTCATTGACACTACTTCACATTCGGGTAGGTGATATACTCGGTGTTCGTCATTGACACTACTTCACATTCGGGTAGGTGATATACTCGGTGTACGTCAGAATATATATTTCGTGTGCAGTTATTCATCTTCTATTTGGCTGTTTTTTTTTTCGTATAGTGACTATTATTGATTAAGTCCGAGTAACACACTTCGTATTCACCTATTGAAAGATTCCACATCTCGGTAATTTGTAGCAAAATGCCCGTATAAGGCAGTAATGAATATGTATTCTGTGTCTTATTCATATGTTGTTTTTGTTCTGTCTGCATATGCTTTAGGTCAGAGGAGATAATTAATTGATAAGCATTAGATTACAAACAACATTAATTTGTTTATTGATAAAAACAATTGTACCTGCCAGTAGGTTCTGGCTGGGGTAGACCGCATGATCCCCGAAGTTATAACCATTTCTTATATAGATTTTATATCTGTCTATGGTTAACAGACTTTGACTCATGTAAGTGTCGATAAGCATGCTTTACAACTTGAATTCCTAGAGAACTCGTCTAAAAAACGTGAATGGTATAAACACATATTTTGTAATGTTGAAAGGTTACCATTTCACTTGCTAAAATGACGTTTTCGTAAACCAGTCTACTAAATGTAGCATGAATATAAGCGACGAAACATTCACAAGCCTCGTCATGTCAGTGCCGAGGAAGGTATGGTTCAAGACTGCTGTTTTCCTTCTTTCTTTTTTTTTTTTTTTTTTAAATTTCAATTATTATTGTTTTCATTATTGCTAATGGTAAGGGAGCAACAGTTCCTTTACATGTTTCACTTTGATAACGCAATGTTATAATTACACATGGTAATAGTGAGTAGTTTATATGGGTTGTAATGCACGCTCTAACGCACATGTATCCCTTTAATACATGTAAACAATTGTATTTCTGTGCTGATGTGTACTTCTAGCACGTCGTGTTACAAGGGTGATGTAAGGCATGTCAAGGCACTTGAACAGAAAGAAACGAGGTCGCCCACATTGATTTAAAACGCTTGGTAGGAAGAACTGATGGTACAAGTCGGGAATAATAAGAAAAAAAGGTCGAGGCGTGTTTATGTCTCCGTGACAACATTTATTTTTTTCAATATTGTTTTAACACCCGTGACTTGATATATTATTATGTTAACTTCTTGTCTCTCGGCAGCTATTTTACGCTTGCGTAAAACCTTGCTTGTATTACTTGCTATCTTTTTAGAAATTGTCGTCTGCGCATGTCTGTTTCTAGGGTTCGGATGTACCAAGTAAAACGTAGATTATGCAGGGTGATGTTGTTGTTCAATGTTCAGTACCTCCAGTAAGCGATCATTCTTATCTTTTATTTTGCAATGAAAAACATTATATCTAGCAAATAAAAGGTAGGTAAATAGTATACTGCGTTTATATTTTATTATTTACACCACTATTGGTCAACTGATTTTTTAAGTCAACCAATCCTAGAAAAATGGAATGTTCTGCCGTCGCCATTTTGGTTTTCGGCTGTCAGTAAAATTACATGCAAACAGTCGGGGTCAAAATGAATTGTTGGCTTTGCGAAGCTTAGAAGATGGCTACGCGAAGATTGCAAACAGATTCAGGAGCGTCCGTTTTCATTCTATTCAATCATATCAGACAGGAAAACATATAGAAAGCAACACAAAATAATCTCGATTCATATTCGACGTCTAGGCACCATGAAATGCACAATAGTATCATTTTTATGACGACTTCTTTAACGATTTTAGCTACGCTGAGGCACACCAAGGCTGCGACACACCGAGGCGGTGGTTTTGGGAATGTGCATTCTTTAGATATAAATAACCTCAATATCGATAAATAATAAACCATTGACAAAAAACGCCTTGCTTTAAACCGAATATTTTGTCAACGACATGCACTAAAACGCAGGAAATCTCATAAAGAAATCACAAATATCCGGAGTGTAGGTGGGGTAGGTATATACCACCACAGAAAAAGATTTGCCTCGGTCAAATTTCAGGACTGGCTCGGGGTTTATTTATGATCATGCAAGTACTGCTTAGTGCATAAACTAGACTAATCAGGCGCAACGGAGGTGCATCAACGCATTTCCGTAACATCTTATCTGCAGTTTTTAACAACTTGCCATACAACAACGGTCTAACGATAGGTTTACTACCAAATCCAAGTTACTGAAACATAACTGGAAACACGTATATAAGGTAGCTTTATAGCCTAAAAAATGCACATCCATGCACTGAAAAATAGTATAACCTATGCGAGTTTCGAACCCACGATTT